>JAIQCU010000249.1:0-66331 GCA_022114935.1 Leptestheria dahalacensis | reverse complement strand
ATAGATGGTTAGGTGGATGGATAGATGGACAGATGGATAGACAGATGGATGGATGGATAGATAGATAGATTATGGAAATAAGGATGGATAGATGGTTAGATTGACTCGTTTCCAAAAGACCAATTGCTTTAACAAGTGCATCAATCTCTATGGTTGGATGGATAGTTGATGGAAGACAGACTGATAGATTGACAGATAGGTATACAGATAGATAGACAGTTAGGTAGATAGGTGCACTTATATCCAAAAGACCAATTGTTCATAATAAATCCATCGATCTTTTAGTTGAGACAGACTCCAGGTTACACCCTAAAAAGGAGATATTTGAAAATTCAAGTTTCAGTAACGGTTATATACTTGTGCCCTTGTTCTTTTTTCCCCGTGTGTGTGTATATAATAAAGGTCTTTGCCGTTGGAATAATAAACAAGTCCTCGGGTTATAAAATAACAACTTAATTCCTGTTTCGCATAAAAGAGCAATTTAGGTGTCAAAGAACGCACCGTCCTTCGGAGTTGGTGAAAAAAAAGAACAGAAATACACAAGACTTTTCGATAAAAAGAAATAAGAAATGGGAATAAAAAAGAAGAGAAACTCACACCCCCCTCTGGTGTTTTTCTCTGAGGCGCTCTTTGCAACACACCATACAACCGTTTCCAGCTGGTTTAACAAGAAATAGTATTTCCACTTGTCCATCCGCCCGAATGCAAAATGGCCAACTCTAATGCTGTAATGGTATTTGCATAATTTTTTTGAAATCCTGCAATACATTTCAATACTAATAATATTTAAATTATAATTTGTTAAAAAAACTGGAAACGACTGGTTTCTGAAGGGTTTAACAGCGGAGAGACTGGAAAGGTGAGATTTCGAGAAACGAGGAGAAAAGAGGGTCAGGTAGCCGGGCTCCATAATCGAGTCGAATACCATTAGCCCCGGCAGCAGCAGATCAACTTGAAACCAGGTAAACGAGGGTGAAATCACTGGTTTGATAAACATTTTTACGCTTAACCCCGCTGGCCTTCACCAACCAAAATAATCCCCCTCCATTATAACCTGGCTTTTATAAGAGGGTAACGAAAACCACGGTAAATCTTTCACATCTTTATCCGCTGACATGGTCTTTTCCTGATTTATTCCCCTCCGTACCGCTCGTCTCTCTTAACGAGACATAACAACACCTCGCGCTTTTCCAAACCCATCCGACACGTACGAGACGAATTTTCATTCTTGGGGAAAAAAGGAAAATCAAGTTGTTTTTCTTATTCGTCGGGCGGCTTTTCAAAATGGCCAAATTCTCACAAAGCAGTTTTTGTTCACGCGCTGGGCAATTTCACGCAATTTAAATCACGGCTGCTTTCAGCGACTTTTTTAACACTTCCTTCACTTTAATTCACCTGTAGTTTTTAGAATAATTTGTTATTGTTTCAGATTTGAGACAGTGAGGAAGAATGTTGAAAGAACCGCTCACCTGAAGGAATTCTGCAAAAGAACCCAAAAGGGAAAAAATCTAATGGCAATAATTACATTGACAACAGGAATTCAAGCGTCATAAAATTTATGATCTGTCAAATCGTGAGCTACAGTATCGCCATCTACCACGAGTACCACGAGATATAAACCAATTATTTAATACGGCCTTCCGTTTTACTGGATAATAATGTCGAAACATTGAGGTTAAACCTATTTATTGCATTTTGATTTGACTTTCTTCCGAGTTAACGTAAAATTGGTTAGAATTTCAGAGAAAACTGCGATGTTAAGATTAGCTGCTTTCACTGAGAAGGACTTCCCTGCAGCTTGACACAATTTACACGAAAAAAACAAACTGAATGACAACACCTGTTTGTTGTTAATGATTAATAGAAAATTAATTAAACTCGGCGTTTTTTTTCTCTCCTTCAATATAAGGCATATGTTCATCAAAATAGCTTAAGAGGGAACTAAAACGGGTAAGATAAATTCCCCAGGGCAGATTCTTTGTTTTTTTACTCGGGAAGAGCGTGTTTCTTGTCCAGCATCATTTTCGAGAGGTAGACATCATCCTCTCCAGACGTATCGATCAGTTCCAGCACGAGAACGCGGTTGTCTTCCACGCGCTGCACGGTTCCAAAGAGCCTGGTTTGCTCGAACTTCTTGAAGAACAAGATGCCGTCAACGGCCCAATCACCGTAAGCGGGTTTCACCCCTACAAAGTCATTTTATATATGTTAATTAACTGACTTAATTGATTTGAAAGAGTGTAAGAATGTAATGTAAGTGAAGACGGTGAAAACCTGCAAGTTTAGCTTGAATAGCCTGGCACGGTAATTGGCAGAATTCCGGTTTCAACGGGTACAGCGGGCGATCTTCCATCAGAATGTCCGTGTCTCCGTAGTCGACCAGCTGAACGAGGGCGGAAGAACCCTGAACGCCCTTCACTCTGACCCTAATTACAGACCCAATTATATCACACACCTTCACATGACAAATAAAATAAATCATGGGCTAAGACAATTAGATTATAGTATTAATTTACTACCAGACAATAGAAATGTAAGAATAGTTTATTGGAAGTTACCTGTGCCACAGTTGAGTTCCCTGATGAACAGCTGCATAGAATCCATCGAGCTGGACCAGGTTCTTCGGTACTGGACAGGCAGCGACTGCAGGTCGGTTATACCACTCCTTGATCAGACAAAATCGAATTTTCATTACATTTTTAACGTGGTCTCAGCAAATGTCACTTAAGTCTGACTTGCAGAGACTGATTGTCCTCCAACAGGAAATTTTGTACTTAATAATAAAGGAAATTCACCTGCAACTCATGCATGAGATTCTCTAGTTTAGCGTTCGATTCGAGAGGCTGCACCCAAAAGTTATGCGGGTGTGACACGTTCAAGAGGAGCAGTGGCACAGTTTGTCCCACTGATGGCAGCGGCAGCAGCGGGATCACGTCCATCACCTTTGGAGTCGGAGTCCGCGGCGGCGGCGAGGGGGTGGCCTTGATTTTGCTTGAACCAACAGACGAACTGGAAAGCCGGCGCGACAGCATTTCGAGCGGTGAGGGAGTCCTACAAATGTAATAAATTGAGGTTTAATTTACATTATAATAATTTTACATATAAGCATATATGACGTATATATTATATACAGGATATATGACGTAATATTACTTTAGAATAAGTTGAATTTACTTCCAGGTGAATTTTACCAAAATCGCTCACTAAACATCACACTTATGAACAATGCAATAAAATCAAGCTTCATTTATCGCTCATTTGTGATCAAATTAATTATCCATCTAATCAGCTTGATACAGCTGACAAAACAAATATCCCCGCCAAATACGGAGAAACTATAGCGGGAAAACAACTTCCTGCCGAAACCCGGGATCGAACCAGGGACCTTTAGATCTTCAGTCTAACGCTCTCCCAACTGAGCTATTTCGGCTGTACAACCTGGGCCGATCAGTACTCATCCTTAACCGATCAGGCCTTAGTACTAGGCCCAAATATACAAAAACTATCCACAAGCTAAAAATGACAGCTATTAGGAAATGTGAAAAAAGAATTGCCGAAACCCGGGATCGAACCAGGGACCTTTAGATCTTCAGTCTAACGCTCTCCCAACTGAGCTATTTCGGCTGTGAATCGTCACTCGGTAAGGCCCTGCAGCCCAAGTCTTAGAACTAGGAAGCTAGGGTCTACAAATTCCCTAAGATAAAAATGAGATACTGTCAGAAAACAAAAATATTTTTGCCGAAACCCGGGATCGAACCAGGGACCTTTAGATCTTCAGTCTAACGCTCTCCCAACTGAGCTATTTCGGCTGTTGACAACTTGACCGTCAAAAACAGGGCGATCCCTATATCCCAAGTTCATTTGTTACTCATATGAACAGAGACAATTAACTATGCAACTAATTAACTATACTAGGCATTAAAAAATAATAATAAATAAAACAGTGCAATAAACAAGCTACAATTAATTACACAATTCTATTATTCTAATTTATAAGCGAATAATGTATATATATGAATTTTCCACCGTTACGTTTCCGTTATTCCGTAATTAAAATTATATAACTATTTTTAAAAATCTTCCTATTGTTAGTTAAGACGATGGGGCTAAAATGTTTGCATGTTCTAGACATGCCTGCTCGTATCTTTCAACGGTGCAAAAAGAGCGGGTTCCATTTCCAGCGTCGTGTTAATGTAGGCCAGCTCCCGGGATCCATCGACGCGCTTGTACAGATCCACCAGAGGCGGATTCGCCTGAATGAACCGCATCAGAATCGGCACGTCACGAGGGGCGAGTTCCCGCACGCGTTTCGCAGCCCGGTCCGTGAATTCCAGTTCAGGGGACGGCGGAATCCGCGCCAGACGGACGCGGAGGGCCAAGTCCGGGATCGTCTCCAACTCCGGGCAGATTTGTACCACCTCGCGCAGATCCCCGACTGAAACTATCTCTGTGTTGCCGGTATCGACGAAGTACACCGCAACCTGTACAAGTCAACCGCAGCCGAAAAAAATTAAGCTAAACAGAATTAAATTATAATACAATAAGAAATAGCTTAAGACTAATTGCCAAATTGTAAAGTGAAGTTAGTAGCTTGCATAATTTTTTTATTTCTTAATTCAAACTTCAACAGTTAAACAATAATCAATGTAAAGTAAACCTGATTATTCGAAGTCGGCTTGCTGATGACGTTAGCTCGGTACCATTTTCCATCTGCCTGGTTCAAGGCCAGGTACCGCTTGTTGGCAGCTACGCCGGCAGCCGGAGGAGCCTCCGCACTGGCTAGATCGCGCGCTAGCAGCTCCAGCAGCGAGGTCAACACCGCGCTCACAGGTTGATCCATCTGAACGAAAACATCCCCGGATGACGTCACGTGCTGCAACCGAACGCTGCTGACGCTGTCCACCTGTTAAAATTAAGATTCAAACGTTTACTTTAATAGTAATGGATTCATATGTATGTATATGTATGTACGTGTACGTTACATATATGTATATGTAACACACGTATCGTACCGAGGGTGGCACGGGTGGCGGTAGATTCTGGGCTGCTTGAAGCAAGACGTCGATGTTCGCATTGGTACCGTTCTCGTAGTAGAGGACGATGGTTAAATTTTCCCTGTCGACGACCTCAGCGTAGAACTGAGACGCGTCGCAGAGGGTCGAGACGTTCAACAATACGGACTCGACTTCGCGGACCGCAGAGAGGCCGAACAGCTCGCAGCGGATCACCTGGCACGGCAGCTGTTTTCAAAGGCATGGATGTGTAAGTTGCCGAAACAGTCGGTTACCATTATAAGTCAATTAACAAAGTAACCAAACTATTAATTAGTTATTATATATCAAGTTTGACATAAAGTAACGTTTATTGGATTATTACATTCCCGTCACTAATATTTTCCACCATTACTACGTTGTATGTAATTTAATAGCAAATTAAATACGTACAAATTTGCTATTTTATTACTTTTTGCATCTTTTACTTGTGCATTATTCAATTTTCAGTATTATTGGTTTCTATAACATTAAAATAAACGGTTTAAATTAGTTAATAAAAACAATTATCTCATTAAATTATCATTATTAACTATAATATATAAATATGTATTTTACATGTAATATCAAATATATACAGGTAATATCATATATATTTTATGTAATATTTAATGTATGACTAAATGTTTACCTCAGCAAACTCCTTGGTAATGGGGAAAATGCTGCCTCGTTCAATGTCTAAGACGTCGCCGCGATCGACCAGCCTGACTCTTACTACATTACTGCCCTCCGGTAATTCCTCCACTTCGATCCTTTCCCACTGGTACAGTTCATTGGTAATCTTAGCTACGTAAAGCACTCCCTTCTCAATATCCTCCGCCGGTCGCATTTCCTTTCCAGGATCACCGTAGAAGAGCTCCATATTGTCAACAAACTCTCCGAAAGCCTCTTCATTCCTGTGATTTTTTAAAATAATAATTTGGCAGGCAAATATAAAAGGGAAAACTGAATCAACACTCACGGGTTATTGGTAATATGAACGAAAACGATGATGCCTTCCACGTGATCTATCTGAACGATCCATAAATCATCGTCGGGAAGTACGGGCGGCAGCGGTCGATAAGTCAGTACCGCGGAACCCGGTAACAAGATCCACGAACTGACAACCTGTTCGCAGCGAATTCCGCTGCCGTCAGTGAAAAGAGATAGCCAGTTGACAGGGAGTCGTTCCTTGTGCTGATCCTGGTACTCCTTCTCCACCAAATTGTAGAACATACCCTAATTCAACACAATTACAGACATTCATTTATGTGGCAATAACCTTAGAAATTTCTGTGGACGACTGTATAGCAAACCTGAGATTTCTCTGCGACTATCGCTGCGACACGCTGCTTCACCAACGATACATCACTCGTCACGGCCAGTCTGCTTTCCGAGTACTTCTGAGTTAAGCAATCCAGAGCATCCTTCGCAGCCAGTTCCAGTACTGTCTCCTTGTCTGTGCTTGATTCGGGAGTGCTCGAGAACTTCTGCATCCCAATGACAACTTTACCATAGTACTCGTTCTTACTAGGTACCGCAAAATAGACGGGTTTCTCAAGCCCATGCTGACTGGCAAGCCTCTCCAGTCGGTCCCGGTACGTTCTGTCCACAGGTGCTGGAGCTCGAGGAGGGTGAATAATATTCAAGGGCAACATAATGCCAGGCTGGAAATTCAACAGACTCGGGACAGGAGGTCGGAATGCGACGTGAGGTAAAAATCCTGCAAAAATCAATACAAATTTGCACTTTAGTTTGGACGCTAGACAATAAGACTAATTACCGGGTCGCGGTAACTGAGCAGGGTAGACATTAGCACTCTTCTTCGCGAAACGTGGAGGAAGTGAACTAGCAGGCCTCCACCTTCCTTGGTTAGACATGGCTATGGGTGGCGGTCCTTTCCCTTTGGATTTCTTCGATTTTTTCTGTCCCTGGACTAACTTCATGATGTGGCGACTAGCTTCGTTCACAACAACCTCGAGTACGAGCTGGCTGCCTGTTCCCGAGACGCGGACGATGTGTGGGATGCTCCGGAGAAAGTTCTCCAAGGAGCTGTGCCCGAGCTCCCTGAACGGAATTGGTTTTTGAACGACCTCCTTGTAGTCCTCTATTATAGACACAAAAACAATAGTGCTGCTGAAATGATTAAGCTTGTTATGCTATAGTTACTTTCCAAATCCCGAAGCGTTGTTCGGCCCCTACTCGCCACCAGTATCGCATTGATGCTGCTGCAGACATCAGCTAGCAGCTTGCTCCGAGCCTCATCCATGTTTATTTGTCTGGGGAAATACTGAGTTATATTCGGTTTAATAAACAATGGCGCTGTTTATTTCTATATTTACGTTAACTGGATATTTGAATTATAGATGAGGTACCCTTTCGTTCGCTGATAAAATTCACACTGAATCGGTTAATTAACTTTTTGACCTCGAAAACTATATAGGTAACCGGGTATTACAAATAAAAACAGTCGACGTCGCAACAAGTGCATGTGTGTATATTGGAATTAATGGAATGTTCTTAAGGAATCGATTACAAAGATGGTGCACCTATGAGACTCGGCAAATAAATCGCAGGCAGTCAAATCGCATCAAATGTCTCAAATCCCGATATTTATTAATTTCATCAAGAAATAAATAGTTTGCAGTTTTTCTATGTTCGTTTTTGACATGGTAATAGTTGTCGCAGTCGATTATTAAGGTTTCTTTTAAATATCGATTATAGATGTAACCAATCAGAGGCAAACTCTTTCCAGCACCATTTGTTTACAACCGGTGTTTCGAAGAAGAGGTACAAACACGTGCTTGAAACGCTATCAGGGAAACATAACACAAGTGGCTTGGTGCCTAGGTGTCACGAAAGAAAAGTCGAAAAAATTATTCCTCTTTCTTGACATCTGGAGTCAAACTTTGACTAAAAGGTTAAATGTTTATTGGAAAATACACTTGTTGGTATGACGCTTATTTATGTTTCTTTTTGTCAATATTTTATTAGTCTAGGGATGGATGCCCAGGCGAAGAAAGATCTTCTGGATGATGTCTGCAACAGCATTAACTCACTTCTCGTCGCCAGCGGAGGCACCATGATGGCGGGAGAACTCAAACGTGAAGTTTTTTTTCTTAACACTTTGTATCCACAACTCAGTCAAGTATAAGTTTTAATTCTTGTAATCTACACAGGTGATTACTATGAGGTCATCAAGAAACCCATTCCTTTCAGAGAGCTCGGATATTCAACACTTGACGACTTCTTGAAAAGCATTCCCCACGTGGCTCAAGCATACGTTTCTGGGGGGCAGCTGATCCTCAAAATCGTCGTCAACGAAGCCAGCAGTCACATCATTCAGATGGTTCAAAGGCAGAAAAAGTCAAAGTCAAAGTCAAAGAAGGGGACACAGTCATTCTTTCGTGGTGCCTTTGGAGGACCCGTACCTCAACTCTGGAACACGCGCCCATCCCGTCCGATGTTTCCCCCAATGTTTAACGTTCCCAAGTTTCCTTGTAAGTGATTATATCCACATGAGGATGATAACTACAAAACATGTTATTTTCTGCAATATCTTAGGGGTGACGCAGCCGCAGTTTCCTAGAAAAACATCTCCAAGACCTCTGCTGCTCGGAGTAACTCCTCGGACTCCGCCGCTCACTGTGATGTCACAACCTGTCAGGGCGCCGGTTGTGAAAAATCCAGTGACTGAAATTCCGGTCGATTTGGAAACCATCAAAAACAGAATCTCTGAAATTGTTGATGGTAAAAACGAGGTGATTTGTTTTGAAAATTCGATTTTCACCACGATTGCTATAAAGACGTATTGTCTTGCAGGGTCTTTCCCGCGTTCAAGTCGAGTCAGAATACCTGAGGCGTTTTAAGGTACAACTTCCAACCAACTGGCTTCCCAGGATGATTGAAATAGCCAAAGAAGACGAAATTCGCTGCGAAGTCCACTTGGGATCCTGGCTGATCCTGCCACCAAAGCCGGAGCCTCCCCAAGTTTACCGTCCTGTCGCCCGGAGCCTCCCTGAGTCGAACACGTGGAACCTCCTTGTCGAGTCCGTCGAAGGGATCGATATCTACGTTCGTATCAACGATGAGTAACGATGATTATCACATTTGACTCGGTTTTTTTAATTAGTAACTCCCTTCTTTTATATTCTGCAGGCACGAAGAAATGTTCGCCCAGTTGCTCGAGGACATGGAAGGTTATTACACCGAGAACGAACATGACGCGGAGTCTGTCGTCGATCCCCAAAAAGAAACTCTCTACGTGGCTAAGATTCACAATGAATCGTACAGCTGGGAGCGGGTCGAGGTGGTCCAAGTCATGGGCGCCAATCTCCGTGTACGACTGGTCGATCGGGGAGAGCACTTAGACATCGAGAACAATAAACTATTCCCGATAATGGAAGATTACGCCAAGGTCTGTTTGAATCCAATTAAGTAATTTCTACATTAATATGTTTCTGAAAAATTATACAGTTGCCATGCCAGTCAGTCCACTGCCAGCTCTTCGGCCTTTCCGCCGTCAAGGACGTGGAAGCGGTTCTCGTGGCCATCACTTCCTTGTGCGATGATGTTCCCCAGTACTTTGCCGAAGTGGCAGATCGTCAGAATCTCGCGCTGGTCCTCTACAACGAGGAGGGATTTAATATGAACATGGCTATAATGATGCAGGCTGCTAGCAGTGTTCCGCCCCCGATGCTACCTTCGGTACTTTTCTATTCATTTCGATTTTCAGCTAGTTGTTATCATCAGTGATTAGCAATTACAAATTAATACCATAAATAATTAAAGTTTTTAAGTTAACTGTATGATAATTTTGAAAAAAATCTATCAGTAATTTAAAAAAGAGTTGTAAGAAATCGTACCGTTTTTAACGTTATATGTTTATTTATCTTAATAAATTATTATAAAAAGCATGAAATAACCGAAACTATCCCCATTGATTTCAGACTGGAATGATCCAGAATGTGAACCTGCTGCACGTCATTTCGGCCGGGGAGGTTTACGTCCGTTCGTGCCGGCCCATCACCTCACTGGTGCTCGCCATGCTCGACATACTCGAATGGGAGCTCTCCAACATGGAACACCAGGAACCTGTGACCGAAGTCTCGCTATTGAAGAAGTACCTACTACGGAATCCTGCCGACGGAAAGTGCCACCGGGTTAAAGTAACCAGATTGCCCAGTGACCTAAACCAGCAGGTACAGATCTTATTGAAGTAAAATTTCAGTTTCAAAAAGTAAAAATTCAACTTGAATATCGGATTAATTTGACAATATGTTACTTCTCAAGGTGTACGTCTACTCGATGGATACCGGTGTCGCCGAGCTCGTTTCGCGGAGCAGCCTGCGTGATGTCTCCCAGGTCTACCCGGCCTTGTTTGGGATCCCCGAGCTGGCTCTCCGGGTGCGACTGGCCCGTGTACCTCCATCAGACGATGTGGAATTCACGGAGCGCGCCGCTCAGCGCCTCCTGGAAATCGTCCCCAAGGGCTCATCTGTCTTGATGCGACTGACCCAGGCCGATCCTCCTTTAGTAGATCTCTATAAACACGTTTCCGGTTCCAGTGAACTCGTCTATGTCAATACGACGCTGGAGCTGGACTCGAGCCTTTATGATGAGAAAGAAGTCATTGATGTTGATAGTGGTATTATAGATTTATTATAAAGTTGAATTAATTTGCTAGTTGATGGATTTCTTTATTAATGAGATTAACCTAACATACAAATTAGTTCATACGTAATCATGTTATTCAAAACCTGATGTTAATTATTAATGTATTATGAACATTAAATTTATTGCCATCAATAGATAATGTAATGGTCGTATTAATCTGTTTTCAGTTCTCTTGGCTCCCAGTGTTGCAGCCCCCAGTGCAGGCAGCGTGGTGGCAGAGTTAGTGCTTCCCCAGCTGGAGGATGTTGTGGCTGTGGTGATCAGCTGCGCTACCCATGCGCACGATTTCTGGCTCCAGCGTCGGGAAACGTACCTCGAGCTGAATGCTCTTATGCATACAATGCAGGTTTGCCATCTAGCCCATCAAAGTTACCAAGTTGAATTGAATAATATTAAAATTAATGAAACGATTAATCGCCTAAGAAAAGGAAACGATGTAATTATTAATTTTGTGATAAAATGGTAAATAAAGGGTAGAAAACATGTTATCACATATATATCATATATTATCACAGGGATACTACAACTACCCGGAAGCCTCCGAGAGCAAGCTGCTCAATAGTCAGATCCAGGTCGGAGGGCACTACGCTGTCTACCACACACCTACCGGACTGTGGCATCGGTATCCAATTAATGTCCATTTTTCAAAAAGTTGGGCAGTAATTTTAATTGTTATTTAAACGTTAATTAATGTGGTTAAATTTTAGTAGTATTAGGGTTAAAGATAATTTATTTAGTTTAATTGACGTTTAAAGTTTCAATTTTTTAAAACAAATTGTAGTGTCAAGGTGATGACGCTGCAGAAGACGTCTTCGATGGTTCTGCTGATCGACTACGGCAACATCGAGATAGTTGTCGGTGAGAAGCTGCACCGCCTGCTGCCGGAATTCTGCGCTTTACCTGCTCAAGCGATCAAAGCCAAACTCTACGGTAAAACTAAGATCCTACTAAACTCCAAACTGTAAACTGAACCGTTAATTCGCCTTGAAAGGTAAAAAAAAAAAAAACATCAGTTACCTCGCGTCGTCTTAAATTAAGCATATGCAGATATTTGTACAGCAGTGCTCACTTAAAAGTTTAATTGTAATTAAATAGACATTACTCTTTTTATAACAGGAGTGAGGCCAAAACGAGGTGATTGGTCCACCGAGGAGAAAAATCGCTTCCGCCAATTGGAGCAGAAGGAATGTTTCGCCTTTGTTTGGGACGTTCTTCCGGAGGGTACTCTATTAGTTGAGTTGATTGATACGACCGGTGAAGACGATGTCCTCATCAGCCGTTCGCTGGTCGATGAAGGGATGGCCTTGGCGGTTCAAGAATACTAAAATCGGAAAATGGAAAAAGTTAAAAATCAAAAACTGAGAGTATTCTGCCGCTGGAAGAACCGCCCCTGTGATTTTTCCCCCCTCAAAATGTCTCTTTTTTGGTGAAAAGAGAGAACAGTGTGATTACCAAGAAGAAATACACGTTTTGTTCAGTTTATCAATAATTGTGACATGAAATCGTGTTGGTTTAATGCATAAAGTTAATGTGTACAGTGTGGAGCAAAGAAAGGATCTCTTGCAAGGGGAAAAGTTGTTAGCTTATTGCTCCCACATTTTGTAAGTTATAGTAGCCCCAAAAATAGCTAGCGTAGAACTAATTTCTTTTCTGGCTTACCTGCTAGGTATACCAGCTAAGTTTATTAGCGTAGAACTAATAGTAGCTAATGAACTCCGCAGATTTCCTTTGAATGGGCTCGTTAGTTTTGCCAAAATAAAATCCTAAAGGTTAAACATGGCGGTGATTCCCCGCTTCAGAACCCTTTTTTTTTTTGCTTTAGAAGGTACCCACTCCATGTCAGCAGGTTGACATAATGGGAAGGTGACTGTAACTGAACTATTTTATTCCGAGGGTAAAGTTACAGTAAAAATGACTGACGAGATAGATGAACAGTTAGGTAGATAGGCAAATAGATGGATAGACAGACGGATGATGGACGATTGGATGATTGGATAGAAAGATATAGACGGACAGATAGACTTCGTTCCCGTTTAGAGAGTCAACGTTAAACTGCACAACAGATTAATTCGTTTACGCTCATGGTTTTCCTTGATTACTCATAATTACTAAATTTGAGTCAACATCAACATCTGTAGTGAGTCTTACGTCCTTCAGAAGAATTGTTCGCGCTCTTCTCATCTGCCATTTGATGAAAAGAAACGACACATAAACAAACGCATTTTCTTATTTAAAATGTGTGTATTATACCCTTTGCCCAGTAGCCCGTCCACAAGAAAGCAGATGTCAAGATTGTGTTCTTTCCGCGGAAACTGTTTTTTAATCATCGCCGCGATCTCATCAGAGGATGCCAGTTGTGGCTACCTGAGAGTCGATTTTGGACGAAACGAAATCGACAATTTTGTGCAGGCGGTCGACCAGGTCTTCGTGTAACTGTCGAACAATTTTATAAGTGTGCTTGTAGCTAGAATGCATGTCAACCATCTGTCCATGGAGCTTGTGCAGAAAAGTGTCAGACTGTAAAATGAAAGCAGGAAGCTCTCGGATTTGCTACGTTCGGCTTTCAGTTTCTTCAAGTCGTTTTCTTCCTGATTTTTGGTCTTCGCCTCCTTTTTTCTGGTGTTTCAAGTTTTACACGTGTTAACGAGTATGTCATGACTTGGACGACTCGAACGTTCGAAACGGTTGTCAAATTGGCGATGAACATACTCTGCTGCGGATTTCGGTTTGTGCGAAGTGATGAGTGAGTTAATCAAGCCTTTCTTGTCTTTTTTTACATTATGAAACTAGATTGACTTGACATGGAACGCATTGCTTTCGTAGGTTGACTATAATTCCTAAGTAGCTTAATTTGATATGGAACGCATTGCTTTTGCAGGTTGGATAATAAACTAACTTGACTTGGCATGGAATTCATGTGAGGGGGAAACAGCTTGTGGTCTTTAGCTCCCTTATTTATGAAGATATTTAAAAAATATATATTTCTTTTCTCTTAGTATGAGAAGTATTGTGAAACCGGATCATGAAATTTAAAAACGGTTCATAAACAGCTAGAATAATAAAGAAAAACTACCAAACTTTTAAGATTTTTCCTTTATTTCAAAGCGCTTTTTGAGAGGGATAAAATCTTCAAAATGTGACAAACTTTATATTTTGAAAAGGCGCTACCTTTGAACCACTACTTGATATTAAAAGGATGTTTCTATCGTGAAGGGCGCTAGGCGCTAGACGAGTTTAGAGGGAGTGCACTTTTTTGCCCACCGCCAGTTGAAAATAGCGTACGCTGTGTGCTGTGTATACTCCTTCCCCCGTGTACTCTTTCAGTTTGTTCCAGAGCAAAAATATGTGGCGCCATCTACTATTTCCAGTTCAGCAAGCAAAATATTGTTCAAGACTTAGAATACCGCAGACGCGAAAACTTGGTCTCTTTTTAAAGCGGAAATCATCTTGTATTAGTAAGCGGCTAATACAAGATGATCCGTGAGATGCCAAAACCAACCACCTTCCGCATTTCGGGGCTACGACAAGCTCCGTACCCCCAGTGCCTTCGTGGCCAAAGTGGGCACCTTGTACCACCATGTACCCACTACCAACTGACGTAATTAACAAATGTGAATTGATCATGTATTTCACTGTAATGGGAACTTGGACCGTTTCGTTCCCATCATGGTTGCAATTGCAAACTTGTACTCTTTATGTGTGCGAGAGCTTTCCCTCGGCATATTTTTTCTCGCTTGGGTACCCATCTTCGCCGCTTAGGAGGCAACTGCCTCGTGAAACCCTCCCCGTACGCACCTCTGCTTCTTAATTAGTTTTTCCACAAATAAGTGGCTATTCGGCCAAGAAAAGAATTGTCGATATTGTTGGGAAACAGAGATGCACGGAAGTCCTGTTTGTTTACTGTATATCATATCAGTAACAGTAAATCAGCTTGTAATCGATCTAAAAGTGCTATACATCGTCCGATGAAGTAGGCTGTTTTAGTAATATAATTATATTACTATTTCAGTTAAGTAGAAAGATTATGATTATATGATCTCCAATCATAATAATCCAGTGACTAACGTGAACTTGAAAGCAGAACTTTGTAAGACAACAAACTAATCAACTTTAAGCGCCTTTTAAGCGACTTTTAATCGAGTAAATAAATTGCCACTTGACCACTTTTCGACACGACGACTAAACGGTCAACTGTGATGGCGCAAATCTTAGCTCCAATGAAGGCTTTGGATAAAAAGGGTTTTGTCCCACTGCGCTAACTGCGCTGTCCAGAACTGGCCCTTATGAACGTTTGCAGCCTACTTAAGTACGTATAAACGCGCAGGTTTGTCTATAATAAACGCGTTGGAGAGTTTTTGTATTGACGGTTCTCTTTGCAGGTTGTAGTAAGAGAAATTAGCATGGCTTGAAAAATGGTATGAGCTGTCAAGTCGGTTGCCTCACTTGTTCTAATGTACTTTACATCAGAGCCTGTCCGGTGTTAGCTCTCCAGTAAGTGGATAAGCTGCCAGGTCGAACTTGCGTTTATCGGTACCTAATGCAAAAACCAGCAGGTCCATTGGATCTACCGGAAGACCTACTGCTAACCGTGTGCCTGCTGGATTTGGGTGAATATCATGCAGTTCCAGTAGTTTCTGCCTCCATGTAACTCATCGTCGATACTTTACAATAACGTACCGTTTTAAACAGGTTTCATTTTTTCAAAGAAGATTTATTTTTTGCTCGGGATATTGCGATAGCTTTAAGAATACAGGTTTTTTTTTTGTGCCCAAGAGCATCAAAACTTGACGCGTAGAAATGCTTCTTCCACGGTTTGTCCGCGTCTGAAGACATTACTAAGGGCCAAGGGAAACATTTTGACGCAAGATAGAAAGGAAACTATAAGCGAGGGTGTAAGACAACAAAATTGTCGCAAGATGGTTGGTGGAGAAAGTCGAAGGTTTAACGGGTGCGCCAGGCCAGACGTGTTTCGTTAGACATGAATGGGGTTCCAGCTGGTGATCTATTACAGTAAAAGTGGTGAGTACTCAAGTTACAAGCGTTCTTAAACTGTAATTTCAACCTTATTTCCCTGCCAAGGAAGCGAGGAGCGCCGACGAAATACCTGATGTAAGCAAAATACCAGGTTACCCAAATCAGCCTAGACCAGATTATGCTTAACTACCGGTCTATTCGACAGAAACGGAGTTAATATAAGCGGTGTTAACTTGTGCAATGAAAGATTGTTGCTATAACCGCTAATCATGTGGTTTCCGTGCTTTTTATGAATCCTAGGTAACATGTTGTAAAATAAACGAGAAACAAGGAACATTGCGTACGTGCTTGACGCTCCTTCATGTCACCAAGTCCGCCGCCCATCAAAGATCCAAGAAGATCAGCTGGGATACCTACATACGCAAAGATTCGAATAAAATAATTGTATAAAACATGAAGTGAATTAAGCTTTAAGAGGTATTAGTTGAACTCTTGAGGTCTTTAACGAAAGACACGTCGACGAAGAAGATATTAAAAACCCCTGTCAAGATACTGGCTGACCACTGACATTCTTGAACCGATAAACATTCAAATAATCCACAGATTAAAGTCCCATATCGTAACATACATAGTCACGAAAAAGAATTAAAGAGTTGAGCGACAGCTTATTCGATTAGATCATACAGCAGAATGAAAAGTCACGTACGTGCTTGACGCTCCTTCATGTCGCCAAGACCACCGCCCATCAAAGATCCAAGAAGATCAGCTGGGATACCTATATACGCAAAGATTCGTATAAAATAATTGTATAAAACATGAAGTGAATTAAGCTTTAAGAGGTATTAGTTGAACTCTTGAGGTCTTTAACGAAAGGCACGTCGACGAAGAAGATATTAAAAACCCCTGTCAAAATACTGGCTGACCACTGACATTCTTGAATGATACGCATTCAAATAATCCACAGATTAAAATCCCATACAGTAAACATACATAGTCACGAAAAAGAATTAAGAGTTGAGTGACAGCTTATTTGATTAGATCATACAGCAGAATGGAAAGTCACGTACGTGCTTGACGATCCTTCATGTCGCCAATACCGCCGCCCATCAAAGATCCAAGGAGATGAGCTGGGAGACCTATATACGCAAGGATTCATATAAAATAATTGTATAAAACATGGAGCGAATTAAGCTTTAAGAGGTATTAGTTGACTCTTGAGGTCTTTAACGAAAGACACGTTCATTTTCAGTACCTTAAGAGATAATCAGTTTTGGCCGTTAGTCTTGTTAAGACATAATTCTAAATAGTTACATCTTTGGTATAACCTTCTCACCACTGGTAATTCTCGTCTTAAGGACTCGGTTATAAAAAAAAACATACATAACAGATGCTTCGTGCTATAACCAAAGAAATGAGAAAACTTGATTTGACAAAATCCTAGTAAGTTTGTAAAATGATAATGCACACGTGCTTGACGGTCGTGGCCAAGATGGCCCGACAAGGGACCCGGGAGCGTAGGTGGGATACCTGTGCAACAAGAATCGGGTAACAAACATTTTTCCAGTATCCTTATACGGAAACTAAAAACCCCTGTCAAGATACTGGCTGACCACTGACATTCTTGAGCCGATAAACATTCAAATAATCCACAGTTTAAAGTCCCATACAGTAAACATATATAGTCAGGAAAAAGAATTAAGAGTTGAGCGACAGCTTATTTGATTAGATCATACAGCAGAATGAAAAGTCACGTACGTGCTTCACGATCCTTCATTTCGCCAAGACCACCGCCCATCAAAGATCCAAGAAGATCAGCTGGGATACCTACATACGCAAAGATTCGTATAAAATAATTGTATAAAACATGAAATGAATTAAGCTTTAAGAGGTATTAGTTGAACTCTTGAGGTCTTTAACGAAAGACACGTCGACGAAGAAGATATTAAAAACCCCTGTCAAGATACTGGCTGACCACTGACATTCTTGAATGATACGCATTCAAATAATCCACAGATCAAAATCCCATACAGTAAACATACATAGTCACGAAAAAGAATTAAGAGTTGAGCGACGGATTATTTGATTAGAACATACAGCAGAATGGAAAGTCACGTACGTGCTTGACGATCCTTCATGTCGCCAAGACCGCCGCCCATCAAAGATCCAAGGAGATCAGCTGGGATGGCATCTCCTATAAAGACAAATTCAATGTACTCCATTTGCTCTGAACGATACTGTCCTTGCCAGTTTATAACTTTTTGGTTTGAAACAGAACAATTCTGGTTTAATTCGAGTTTGGCTGTAGACTAAACCAGATACAGAATAACACCTGCATATGATAACGCTAGGGTACACACGAACACGTCTTACACGTACTATACAACAACGAGAATTACTTGTAACTTGAAGATCATATATTAAAGTACGTTAGATGAAAGTAACGTGAAACTAATATTGAATAAGGTTAAGCAGCAAAGGATAAGGCAGAAGAATCTTTCTGTACAGTCTAGACCAATAAAAAGGGTTCTTGCTGGATAAAATTGTATGGCTTATGGCACCCGTTTTATCGAAGGTATAACAGCCAAACAAATAACGACCCTAGAACTGGTAGTGCTTCATGTCACAGTTAAAGTTTCATTCAAATCGGGTTGTTAGTTTTGCCAAAATAAAATCCTACAGTTAAGAAGATCTATTGTTTCCTACCATTCAAAACCCTTTCTTTTCGCTCTAGACTGTACGATGCGTAAGTAGGTACAAATGAACTTACCCGAATGGACGAGAGCCAGGATGAGGACTAGGAAGCAAACGAAGGAACGCATCTTGTAACAACTGACGACTACAGCTGGGTGTAGGCAGCATTCTTCTTGGCCCACCTTATATTGCTGACACAAGTCGTTAGCACTGCGGTATTTCAAAACCAACAAACAACTTTTCCTATGTAAAAAAAAACATAGTAATTAGCACGCAGGGCATTATAAGCACAGAGCAATCAATTAACAATTACTGGATTGTTACCGCGTGTTACTTAAAAAAAAAACAAGTGTCACAAGATGTAAACATAGAACTAGAGGTTTGCTCAGTGTTCTTAGTTGTGTTAGCAACCAACTCAGCGTTTACCGTACTGAAAACCCATCTTTCCTGTTCGAAACAGGCATCCAGGCATGACGCCTGACCAATTCTAGTAATATTATGTGCTAACTGATCATAGTTTTATGACACGTATTTAGCGAAGGTTAATTACCACACTTGCTCTCTTGCGTGCTGCATTTAATAAGTCATTAAATAACTATTATCGTAATTACCATGTAATGATGTTAATCGACAAACTGTGGGGTCAGAATTTAAACATTAATAAACCGCATTTCGGTTAGCCTTAACCGTTAATCTGGAAAACGGGAACCAGTACTGGTTATATAATCATCATCGTGTAACGATCGAAGATGGTTACATTACACAAAGTCGAAGAATATATTTTTTATAGCGGTACTTTTGCATGCTAATAAACACATAATGTGTACAAGACATCATCGGCAGTTAATAGTTTTAGCTAAACAGTTGGTATATCATACGGCGAAAGTTACCATATGGTAACTTTATGTAACTATTATGTAATATTAAACTCGATGTTTGTTGTCGACAGGTCGACTAGTTGAAATGATACTATGTCAGCATGTTAAGCCTCGTCGTTTACAAGAATTTACCAAACAACGTTGCTCTTATAGAAAAGTAAATATTGTGAAACATTGCTAGTGATGTGTAACGTGTTCTGTTACTTTTGAAATGCGCTAACTCCAGCTACTGAGCTATAGCATAATATATAGTAATATAATACCAACAATATATATAACTATTCCAAAGGTTACAAGTATCCTTAAGCAAGCTCCTTGCTTGCCCTACACCAAGGAAGCAGCCCTCCCAAAGTCAGTGCTGTCATTATACATCGACATGAAGCTATACAGTTCTATGACATGCGAAACGATGACAACGATTCTCCTTTGGATCAACAAATTGTCTGAATTCTGTTATCAATACAAATCACGTTTACTGGTCACGGTTTTTTGATACAGACAAACGCATAAACCCTGATGAATGGCTAACAAATCTCACTCAGGACAGAATCAAAACCATTTGGCGAAGGGGTTTTTAAAGCGATCCCTGGCTCAGCAGTTGCAGAAATTCCACCAAGGTGCGCGTTGGCCTGCCGCTCATTCCTATAGAAACAATCAAACCAGATTAACAACAAGTCAAAATTATAAATTCACAGTTAGTTAAACAACAATTACCATTAACCAATTGGAATTAACTTATCTTGAAAAAACCAATCAAAATCTTAGATGATAAACACGTAATTTTCACCTTTGCCAAGATACGGAACTTCATCCGAATTCTCCATGACTCCGGCAATGTCTAAATGCATCCAGTTAGGGGCGTCGATGAATTCCTGGACAAACAGGCGGAATTATTTGCTAGTTAATAGAATAGTTAAACCGAACTGGAATAAAAATCAAAAGTAGATTTTAAATATGAATGTAAACAAGAAAACCTCGGTAACAAAGAAGTTGTATGTCATTAATTAAAAAGTTTACCTTGAGGAATGCAGCGGCCGTGCAGGAGCCTCCAGCAGGTGAGTGTTTGCCAATGTTGTTCAAATCGGCGCATGGAGCATCTGAATGGTTATCAACAACATTAATTAGATTCTACTATAAGGTAAGTATAAGTAAGCATTAAAATTATTTAATTCAACTCAAATGAAATGCTCTTTAGTCAGATTCACAACAATCCATTAAACCATTAAAAATACGTTTCCAATTTCGTAGATATTTTTAATTAAATTGCTATTATCTATACATTTATATTGTATCCTATTGAAAATTAATATGAAATGCAATATGACAAAAATTATTGTTAGTATATAATATTACATGACGATAAAACATTAATAAAAATTAATTCCCTAATTTACTGCAACACATGTTACATGTGATTCATTTAATATACCCAGTTGTTTGCTAAAGTGCTCCCAGAGCGGCATCCGCCACACCCGGTCGCCCGTCAAATGAGCAGCCTGGTGAAGCACGTTCCACGCTCTGGTCGAGTTGGTGAAAACTCCCGTAGCTGCCGAGCCCAAAGCGACGCTGATAGCACCGGTCAGAGTAGCGATATCGACAACGACATCTGGTTGGTACTCCTTCTGTGCGTAGGCCAGCGCATCGGCCAGAATCAAGCGACCCTCGGCGTCAGTGTTGTCGACCTGGATTGTTTTGCCATTGAGTGCCGTCACTACGTCGCCGGGCTTGGTGGCCGTACCGCTGGGCATGTTCTCGCAAAGGGGAATCAAACCTAATAATACAATTTAATACTAGATAACAACTGGAAATTTTGATAAGATTACCTTTAATGTGGAGCGGAATTCCCAAAAGTGCAGCCGTCCTGATCGACGCAAGAGTGCACGCAGCGCCTCCCATATCGCCTCGCATCCTGTCCATACCCTTGGACGGCTTCAGGCTGATGCCACCACTGTCGAATGTAATTCCCTTACCTGTTCAATCACCGTAATTTGAGTTCATACAATATATATATATAGGAAGTTGAAATAATCGCGATACCAACAATAACGACAGGTTTGTTCTTAGTCGTTTCTTTAGGCATGTACGACAGCTCGAGGAAAAGTGGTGGTTCCTGGGATCCTCGGGTCACGCTTAAAAACGAGTTCATGCCCTGTTTCTCAGCCCAGGCTTTGTCCCGCACCTCGACAGAGACGCCAACGTGACTGAGAAGTTCCAGCGCATTCTTGGCGAATATTGTCGGGGTCATGTGATTGGCCGGAGTCTCCATGAGCCAGCGGGCCAGGTTCTGACCCGCAGCTTTCGTCAAACCGCGGTCCCACTGGGTGAGGGCCTCGTCGTCACCCTCGTGGAGGACCAGTTCAACCTCAGGTTTCCTCTTTGACGCCGATTTCAAATCTTGATAGAGCCACAGGGCCAGAGCGGCTCCTTCCGCTGACGATTCCGCGTCTAGGCTCGGGTCAATGGAGACCGAGTTGAAACCGGCATTACGGAGAGCCCTGGCGCCAGCTGGTGAGCACAAAAATTATGTTAACTGGAAAACAGGTAAATTATAAATGACGGTACCAGCAATTCCTGCTCTAATATTATCTTTAGCATTGTCCCGTTCTTCCAGGTTGTCCTGACGCTTCAGAGCCTCTTTCTCAACCTCAGGATGGGGTCCCAGGTTGACGACGGCCAACGCGGGGAAGTCGCTGCATAGGTCGTAAAAGAGACGGGCTTCATTTCTCTTGGGAACCCCGGCGCTGTAGGTATTTGACATATTATTATTCATAGTGCTTTGTCTTTTTTAGATGATTTTTTTAAATACATGTTTAAAATGTTGACTAGACGGTTTTCAACGCGGTCATTGAACGCTGACCCTGCTTTTGTTAGTTTAACAGATAACGTGCCATTATCTGTACAAGCCTGTCCATTGCCATAGACACCCAGGACGAGTCCTTTCTGCAATTACCCAAAAAATAGTGTGTTTTCAAAACTGGAAGCTTACGTAAATCGTATGTAACGGCTTAGTAGGTTATGTTACATTTTTACCTTTGATGAGGCTAACGTGGTAGAAGCCATGAATCTGTTGAATACACGAAACCCCGATATCTGATAAGGCAGTGATTTTCCAACGTTTCTCACATGGAAAACGAAGCCCATGATATGAGAGGGTGATAATTTTCCCAGCGCAACTTATAATCTAAACATCACCGTGGGGCTCCCCTTCGATGCAAATTCAGAACGCCACCTAGCGACAGTACTGTAAACTAGATGGTAACATCATCCCGAAATCGTGACATAGTAACTGGTATCATCGACCGTAAATAACAGGATCACACTGATTTGGTATTATAACAATTTGAATGAAAGTTATATAATAAGTAGCATATCGTTTACTTAAAGGTAATCTGAACACGATTTCGCTGTTATTACTTCATAGTTCATACGCATAACACCTGATACAAACATTTGTAATTTAATTTACCTCACTTTGCGATAGCTATTCATAACATTCTGGTATTAGCAATTCCAAGCATCGTGAACACTGCCCTGAAAGAAGAGCGGGGTGGCAGCCCTATGCTATGCCCTCGTCACTCAATGCTGCGTACAACGAGAAATTATGAACGAAGAATGTTACGTGACCACGCAACATGTTTGCATCAATTGCGAGAATGCGGGAATGTAGCAGCATCAAGCTATTATTAATCTGGTTAACGGCTTACTTACTGATGCCCAGTCTCAGTACTGGAAAGATCTTACATTGGGTAGGCAGTACAAGACTACCTTTTGTGAAGTTTTGTTTGGATTATAGCTTTTGAGGTAACAGGTTAAGAGTCTAATGGAAGAATATAGAAATGATTGAAGCGTTTTATCTATAAGCTATATAACATAGTATATCTGCTGATCTGATTCTAGGACAATGTCGGTTGACAGTACAATGTTTATATATACTGAAACTAGGCTGAAAACCAAACTTGTTCGCAGGTTATGTCGTTATCTTTTCGTTACAGTTATGCGCAGGCTTATCTTACATGGCTTGAACTGATACCGCGTTCGGTCATATCAGCGTACAGCCAAGGGCTTTAAAACAGTGTTTCGAGTTTTCGACTGATGTCTACAACTTTAAATTTGATCTTACCTTACCAATAGGAAGAATGCTCGTGGGAGATTCTTAAAATCAACGCAGACATGACGCGGACTTTCCTAAACGTCTTCTTGCTGTTCTCTCTCAACTGGAAGGGTTTCATATTCGGTTACCAAGTAAACCCACAAGGTATCGTTGCATCAGGACACAAAAACTGCATACGCTCAACTTCAGATATGATTTCCTTTACAGAGAAATATGCCAGGTATTACCTAGACTACGCGGTGAACCTGAATCGACCTGTTTTTGTCAACTGTGACCCAAGTCAACAGATAGCACTAGGCGAAGAGCAGCCCAAGAACACGTACGTTACTACCGTCACTGCTCGAGATCCTGACGAAGGATTGGCCGGGCAGATTACGTACTCCATAGCCGGCAACTCGGCAAACGAATTCGCAGTAGATCCTCGTAATGGAACCGTGTACACCCTTAAGGTAATTAGATACTAAATTCAAGAAAAACTTAGCCGTAAAGGTCCTGCCTGATCTCGATTAGGTTTTTGACAGAGACGAGCCAACTGCAACAAAATGTACTTGGGTAACTGTGGTAGCAACTGGCAGCGGTACTCCTGCGTTGCAAGGGTTCTGCACTTTACGTGTCGACATTGTAGATATTAACGACAACGCACCAATGTTCGATAAAACTGTATACGAAACCTTGGTACCGGTTAATGCCAATCTTGGCCCTGTTATGACAATCACAACTTCTGATTCGGACGACCTGGACAACGGACGCGTATCGTACTCTCTAGAAACCCTGAATCCGCTCGAGGAAAAATCTTTCGACATTGAGAGCCGAACTGGAGTACTCAATCTCGTGAGATCACTTTCGGTAACGCTCAATTAAGTTCATGTTTAACACTTAAGGATAACGGTTAAGATTGTCATCAAACTAGGTCAATGAGGTTGGGTACCAGTTTAACCTCAAAGTGGCCGCTACAGACAGCGCAGAGCTACCGTTATCTTCGGAAGTCGCAGTCTCAATCACGGTGGCTGCATCGAAGGATGCACGTCCAGCTTTCACTTCAGTGCAACCGGATACCGTAACAATCCCAGAGAACTACTCTTTGTCCTCGTCTCCTGTAGCTACCCTTCAAGCCAAGTCGGGTATAGAGGACCCGAGAGTGTTCTTTCGGTTACGGCGAGGCAGAATCCTGTATAGAAACACTGCAGGTACTTTCAGGATCCATCAGGAAGGTAGCACCGCTCAAGTCTTTCTCAACAAACCTTTGGATTTTGAGCTGATTTCTCGGTTTGAGCTAACTGTAGAGGTGCGCAATTCTGCCGGGATGGAGGCGGAAACAAGTTTTCAGGTTCACGTGACGGACGTTAACGACAACATACCTGTTTTCACTCATCAGCATCACGGAATAGTGCTGGAGAATTCTCCTGCAGGAACCTTCGTTACGCGCGTTGAAGCTTACGACCGAGACGTTACCTTCCCTTTTAACCTCGTCAGATATAATTTAACGAACTTCAATGACTGTTTCGCAATTGACGAGGACACGGGTATCCTAGTTACCGTCCGAGAACTAGACCGGGAAGAACAGAGCTTTTATCCGCTGACTGTTGTTGCCTACGACGGTTTCGAGTCCGCTTTAACTCTAGATGGCAATCCTAACAAAGTTGTCCAAACTGTAATGGTCGAGGTATTAGATTTGAATGACAATGCACCGTATTTTCCAAAACCTGAGACAAGTTTGCAAGTCGCTGAGGATACGCCAGTTGGGACCAACATATTCCAGATTGCCGCCATGGATAACGACAGTGACTCTAGATCTGTTTACGTAATCGCTGAAGGAAACATACGAGATGCTTTTCATGTCCACCCCAGAACGGGACTCCTTCAGATCAAGAGCCCGCTGGATTACGAGACTAGAACGTTTTACGTCCTTGTCATCCAAGCTTTCGACGGAGTTTACAACGCTACATTGATACTGGATATTATCGTCCGTAACGTGAATGACAGTCCGCCAAGGTTTTTAAACGGCCTTACGTCACTAATACCGCCCATTAAAGAAGAGACTCTCTATCTTGAACCCATCTTCCAGTTTATCGCAGAAGATCCCGAGTACGCCCACGGAACGTCGACAAAGAAAGCGGATATTTCCTTTTCCCTACGAGGCCCGTTCAAAGAGAGCTTTCGCATAAATAATCTCGGCGAGCTCACCGTCGTCAAACCGCTGAACCGAGATGCACCCTCCGGAGTCAAGAATGTGTCTTTAGTAGTAGTCGCTCACAGCCTTCTTGAAGGACTTGGCACTGAAAGCAGTATCGAAGTTCATGTTACGCTGGAAGATATCAACGATAATGCGCCATTTATTAATTCACCCAAACAGTTAGTGTGGAATGAACACCAGGTACCCGATGTCATTAGTTTACTCAATATCAGCGACTTTGATGAGCCCCAGAACGGTCCACCATACAGTCTGTCGATCTCGGAGGAAGCTGCTATTGATACTTATGACATCTTCGCTGTAGAGCAGCTTCCTTCCGGTTCGTGGGCACTCAGAGCGCTAAAAGAATTTGACCGAGAGGATCGACAATTCTACCAGGTGCCAATTGTTATTAACGACAGCGGGGAGCCAGTAAAGAGTGGTACTTCAACCGTGACGGTCATCATTGGAGACCTGAACGATCAACCCATGACTAACGGTAGCCTTATCATCAACGTGTTCACGTACTGGAGCCAATCAACAGACATCATAATTGGGAAAGCGTACGTCGAAGATCTTGATGATTGGGATGCTGGTGACAAGAGTTACGTTGCACTAGAAATCCCTAGCCATTTCGAACTAAACGAGAATGACGGTTCGATAGTTATGAAGAAAGACTGTGCTACGGGGTCGTACGAAATGACAGTCGAGGTGCAAGATCGATTACGCCCTGAGGAAGTTGCATATGCTACCATCAGTGTGGTTGTTACTCCCATCTCAGAACTCGCTTTGAACAATTCTGGTTCAATGCGCATTAGAAACCTGTCAGCTAAGGATTTTATCACACCTCGGCAGATGAAAGCTTACGGGACGGCCAGCAAGAAAGACATCCTTCGGAAAATGATGTCGCAGTACTTTGAGCTTAGCGAAACAACCGTACAAATCTTCAGTATAGCGGAGCGAGAAGGATATTTGGACGTCAGGTATTCAGTGGAGAGCCTAACACATTACCACTCTTCAAGACTGGACGGAGTGCTTGCGTCCAAACAGCACGACTTGTCCCACGTTCTCGGTGCAGAAGTTACCGTCTTTGATACAGATCAATGTCGAGCTAAACGCAAATGCAACGGGACTTGCCGTAACGAGCTTAAGGTCCGTGACGGGCCGTACGCAATCTACACGAACCGAAGCTCGTTCATTGGTATTGACGTCCAAGTAAACCCTGTGTTTTACTGCGAAAATGCCAAGCGACGAGTCTCGAACCTGGTGAATGAAACATGTCTAAACGGAGGTACGAGCACCGGTAAAGCGTCGTCGCCGTGCGACTGCAAGGAAGGTTTCATTGGTACGTACTGTGAAGCCACAACCTTATCGCTCACTGGAGACGGATGGGGCTGGTACAAGCCGCTTCCTAGCTATTCTTACGGTCACTTAACACTTACCGTGTTACCACTGTCTCCTAACGGCATCATACTATATGCTGGCTCCAACACCCCATGGCACGAGAAGTCTAGCAAAGATTTCATCGCGCTCGAGTTGGTCGAAGGTCTACCCGTAGCTCATGTTTCATTCGGTGGAAAACTGAAACGCCTTGAACTGCCGAGCAAAAAGAGACCTCTGCTGGATGATACATCGCACGACATCGAACTCTCTTGGGGTCCCGCTCAAGTGCAGTTGAAAGTGGACGACTGCCAGGGTGAACCTTGGTGCACGGCTTTCGCCCCCATCAAGGAGCTGAAAGGTCCGCAGTTATCAAGCTTCCACGGACCGTTGCAAGTCGGTGGACTGCACCCTGGAGCTGCCCCTTTCAACTTTGAAACCCGGGCTGGTTTTCACGGCTGCTTAGGGAGATTAGCGTTTCAAGGAGAACTGTACGACTTAACGAGGCCCGAGTTGGCAGAAAACATTTCTTATGCCTGTCGCGTACCCAAGAAAACTAGCTATTTCGGCTTTATGGTAGGAGTTCTCAGTGCTGTGATCCTTCTTGCATTGATTGTGACCGGGCTTTACGCTTGCTGTAAACGTAATGAGAAGGGCCGTTACGATGCTGTTTCGTCCAAGTGAACCCGGAAGCACTTCTTTCACTTTCAAGTTTAACGTATTGCTCGTCGTTGTACATAAAAGTCTGATCTTCAGAAAATATACGGAATTGGTTTTTGTGAGCCTTGCTTATGCTTTCTTTTTTTAGTGCCGAAATAAGTTTCACTGAGGTAGACGTCAGATGGCACTCGTTTTAGGAAAGTGTCAAATGGCCTCCCCCACCCCGCCGGTTAATGATAACAACACTACCAGAGGAGGTAGAGATCCACGACGCGGGAGAGCGCGTCATTCGTAACCGAGGTTTCATCGTCGCCAGACACTACAATGAGATTGTCTCTAACTTCATTTGTGATTTCATTCTTCTTGCTCGGTACAAAATCACTCGGGTCTGACTCGACTTTTTCCATGCTTTTTCACGCAAAGTTATATATGTTCGTTAGGTTCGACCAGTGCCCTACAATGTTACCAATGTGGTTTGTACACAGACGGGATTGGATCCTTCACGCCGTGCCTCAAAGAGGAGCAGCTCCAAGAACTCGTCGACTGTAAACCCAAGGAAAACTTTTGCATTGTAAGTTCTTTCCTTTCCTTAGTTTTTTTCCATGCAAAGTTTTCTCGGAGAAAAACAACGTTTCCCCACATTAACACTTTGCTCAATAATGGACAGAAATTCGCTTCCAAAGGCTTGGTAGTTCGCCAATGTGCATCCCAATGCGTTCCAACGGACCGTAAGTCAATTAATTAATCTTTTCTCCCTGTTCCTATTCTCGTTTTTTCCATGTTTCTTGTAATTATATGGTCGAGCTGTTTGGTGCTAGTGGTGGTATGATGCGAGACGGCGAAAAGCCATAAAAAGACCGAGAAAGAGTTACACTGGGTAAAAAGTAATGTATGCAGCACATTACATTTTGGGGCTATCACCCCCAGAGACCTTTCAGCAGCAGAGATACGTGAAAATATATGCAACGAGACCTGCTTATACAAAAGCCAGGGGAGAAATGCGCTCATCTTTGGGCTGATATTTGAATATTGGACAAGACGCCCCTCTCGTTCATCTGCCATGTGCGATTTTCTCTGATCATTTTCCAGTCTTTCACTAATGATTTCCCGTTTTATTGACCTTGGATTGTAAGTGTGTATTGGTCTTTTCACAGCAATTTTGACGAACATCGGAGAGACGCAATTGTTTTGCTGCCAAGAGGACGGCTGTAACATGGGAACCACAATCACCTGCAGCGCGTCGTTTGTGACATTACTCCTCTTTTGTCTTGTGGTCTGGTGGTTCTTCTTTTAAAATAAAATCAAATTGCTTCCTTGTATTTTCTCCAACGATCGAATCTTTCCTTCTTTATTGGCCTTCGTACATTTCGCCGCGTTAAATACATTCGACTGCCTATAATAACATCCTTGTGCAATTATTGACCTGTATTGATTCAAAATCGTTGAATAGGATTAAGTTGCTTGATTATGGGTTCGATCGTTCGCAGCAGTCAAGCGACCTGTTTACATAAAGCTTGAGAATGTGACGGTTTACAGTATTTTCCTGAATAAATTAAAATGTGTTGAAGTAACCTAACTTTTGAACAAAGATTATCTCACCGGGATAATTGATTTAGAAACTAGTGTGTACAGATTGATACCACTGCAGCGTCAAATTGTTTTTAAAAGTGGATCAGATCATTAGGTGACATATTTGCCTAGAAACAATACCGTAACGGTGATTTCCTGTTTTGTTCACTTATTTTTTTAATACAGTATTGTTATTGAAATGTTTGTAAATTATTGTTAATTAGATTAGTAACATTATGTTTTCATGGTCAGTTGAAATAGTAGTAATAACAGAAATTTTTACCTAATGCCAAGCCTAATGCCAACGCAAAGGCTAATGCCAATGCAACGTACACAATAACTGGAAATCTGGCATCGTAGCACGTAATATTGCTGCTTTTTCTTCTTCGGCGATTGTTTTGGAAAACCTGATTTTGGCACGTGACGGATCTGTTTTCGTACGTGCAAAATTGAGGTCAGTTTCAAGAAGTAGAATCTGAACTATTCTCCCAAAAAATCTGTAAGTTATAATTTAAAATCTTCATGTAAGAACACGAGATATAGTATGCTTTTGTACGTGTATGCATCAGTTGTATTATATAATATTAATATAATAACGTTACCTAAACCAGTTAATACTTTAACTTAATGTAATCACTTACAGACTGAAAGTGTATTTATGAAATGCAGGTTCCGTAACTGGACGTGATGTTTGCACTGGTTGGTCTGCTCGTCGCCGCTGGTGCCGCGTACAAGTTTATCGTCAAACCGCTGTTTTTTCCGAGCCACAAGTTCAGGAGCCCATTTGAAGAAGATGCCCGCCAGCCCGTCAAAGCTTTGGAGACTTGTCAAAAGGAACGGGACGCTGTTCTAAAACAACGTAGGCACCTCGAACAAATCAGTAATCAAGGTTGAAATTACTGTTTTTGTGTTCCTTGTGTTACAGAATTCAAGCCTGAGTACCCGGAGCAATCCTGGGATGCCATTGTCATCGGCAGCGGGATTGGCGGTCTATCCACAGCCGCTCTTCTCAGTCGCTCGGGAATGCGTGTTCTGGTACTGGAGCAGCACGACCAAATTGGAGGTGCCTGCCACACGTTCATCGACAAAGGCTACGAGTTCGACGTCGGCATTCACTACATTGGGGAAATGCAGAAAGGTCGCATCCACAGGACGTTCGTCGACCAGATCAGCAACGGCCAGATCGACTGGGATCCTTTAGGTACCGTCACGACTGTACTCGCGAAACCCGTTGACCAAAGTTGTTTTCCTCCCAATAGATGAAGTGTTCGATGTTGCAATCAACAACACCATGACAGATCGGCAGCGCGAGTACAAGATCCCGTCAGGACGAGGCAAGTGGCGCCAGCAGCTGAAGAAAGAGTTCCCCGCCGAGAGTCACGGCATCGACAGATTCTTCGATTTGGTTGACCAAGCCACCTCGGGATTCACCTTCCTTTTTCTGGTGAAAGTCCTACCGTACTGGCTCGTCAAGCCGCTAGCGTTGCTCGGAGTCTTCGAAAAGTTCATCCCATACTTTCGTCTTAACCAGAAAACGGTGAAAGATGTTATTGAGGTATGTTAAACATAAAATTTGCTCTAATTATAAGTGTAATTAGCCTTTCAATAGGAATGTACAAGCGATAAAGAACTGCAACTGCTGCTTTCGTACATCTGGGGAACGTACGCAACTCCTCCGAGTCAGGCGGGCTTCCCGATGCAGGCCCTTCTCATCAAACACTTTGAGGGAGGCGCGTTCTACCCAAGAGGCGGGGCTTCTGAAATCGCCAAACAGATCATTCCGGTCATCGAAGCATCGGGAGGCCGGGTCAGCGTCCGTTCCCCTGTCAAGGAGATCATCGTTGAGAACGGGAAAGTCATCGGGGTCACCGTCAAGAAGTTCGGGACAGTTCACAAGATCCGCGCGAACATCGTCATCTCCGATGCCGGAATTAACAACACCATGCGGAAGCTCCTCCCGTTCGACTTGGCCAGCCAATCGCGTCTCTGGAAGATCACCGACCAGTTGAAAGCGGGCATCGGTTGTGTGAGCGTCTTCATTGGTCTGAACGCATCCAATGAGGAGCTCGGCTTGAAGGCGCAGAATGTCTGGGCTTTTGCAGGAACCGATCCTGAAGAGGTTGTTTCTCTTACTTGTTAATTACACGGTTTTATTCGAATTTCCCCTTTCATAAAAGGAATATCGAGCTTTCAACGAGAGCGATGTCCAGGACGTCCTCGATAAAGATTACCCCTTCATTTTCGTTGGATTTCCGTCGGCCAAGGATTCGTCGTGGAAGGATCGCTTCCCGGGTAAAAGCACCGTGACGGTGGTGACCTTCGCCCCGTGGGCGTGGTTTGACCAGTGGGCGGGCAAAACGGCCACCAAACGGGGCGATGAATACGATGGTATCAAGAACACCGTGGGACATAGGATCGTCCAGCAAGTCTGCCGTCTATTCCCGCGTATTGAGGTTATTGTCGATTAGATTAACCTGATTTGTTGCTTAACTATTCTAAAATATAATAAATTCTATAAATAAATAATTTTCAATGGGAATTATAATACTGATTTGTTTTGAGCAGACCCACGTCGATTACGTCAGCGTAGGGACTCCCGTTAGCAACGAGTACTACCTGGCTGCTCACCAGGGAGCGATTTACGGCCTGGATCACCCGCTGGATCGCTTCCGCAGCGGCATGGCAGCCGATTTGAGGGCGGAAACGGACATTCCAGGTTTTTCTAATATCGCTTCGTTCACCAAAACCTTGATTCATCTTGACTATAACTAAAATTCAACAGCCTAAATTGGGACAAATCTAATTACGATTCTTTAATATATATTTTTATTAATTTTAACTCTAATTTATTTTTAGATGTTTCTTTTATCTATAACTTGAACAATTTAATTTTTGGAATGAAATAGGACTGTACTTGACCGGCCAGGATCTAGTGTCGTCCGGCTTCGTTTCGGCCCTGTACGCAGGACTGTTGTGCGCCAGCAGCGTTTTGAAGCGCAACCTGTACGGCGAACTGGTCACCCTGCACAAGAAAATCAAAGCCCAGGAGGCTAAATCAAAAAGCATTTAACTTTGAAGTGATCTGTTTACTCGGCCAGGTGTTTGTTTTGATTTGAAAGCAGGAGTTTAAAAGATAACTCGAATTGGAAATGCATTATTCAAGATTGTAACTGAATTAAATTTAAAGAAATACAAAAGTTTTAATTGGCAATCAAATCAGTTGAACCAATATTCATGAAAAACGTACTGTATTGTCCGCACAGGTGAATTTTCTTGGAACAAGAAACAAACGCAAAAAAAATTGGGGGAAAAATAGGTACATTCGCGAGATAAACACAAAAATCGACGGGCAATTTCATTTTTTAACTCCATTTTTTTAACTGAAAAATTTGCATCAATAATTATCATTCATTTTTTAAAATCCATTTATTAATTAGTTTATTTTCCATCAATCAAAATTGTTGTCGTTTTAAAATCCTCGATATTTCACCCGCCCGGGTCCTTGTTTGGAATCTTCTTTATTTCTTCATTAGAAAAAAAAAACACGTCATTGGCAGTGTGTGTGCTTCGGGGTCGAATGAATGAGGTAGTCACCGCGAAATCTTAATTCCCAAATAAAAAATTAAATTAAAAAAAATGCCTCTCGGTTATCGAAAAATCAAATTATTGAGATCAGAAAATGTAAAATTGGAGAAAATAATTAATGCTGCGGTTTGTTATTATTATTTCTTGTCAAAATTAAGTACGTCCAGTGTAATTTGTGAGCAAAAAATTTCTAAAGAGAAATTAAAAGAAAAATGGATTGATATGTGTTGTCCTGTCAACTAAAAAACGAACCGAGAAATGCTGAAAAGTAAACCCCCCATCAATTACAAACCCCCAAAATGCTGCAAAAAGATTCTCTGTACAAGGCACCTTTCTACTGCGTAATTCTCATTTTAAATTCTCCCGCCATTTTTAAAATTGTAATTTTTTTTAACCTCTCTTTTTTACTGTACACGATCTGCCAAATTAGAGAAAGACAGGAACTTAATTTCAATTTTAATTTTTTTAAAATACAGGAGATGAAGCAGGATATCCGGCGTGTTTTTTGTTGGAAGGGGGCGTGGCGAGTGGAAAAAAGAGGGCGGAGCTTCTTGTTGTGACTAGGAAGAAGAGTGTTTTCCTATTGGTGTTCAAGGGGCTACAGAGGAGGTGCGACCGGCAATGTCCGAATTTTCGTCAATCTTTTTTTTCTGCGCGTGCGGATTTCTGGGCGGGGAAAAATTTGGCACTTTCTTTATTTAATTTAAAATATAAAAAAAATAAGTCTGGACGGATCCATCCAAACTGTTGTGTGCGACATGGCGTCAACTGACATCAACTGACGCGGTTCATCATCTCCTTAAACCGAAAAAAAAGAGAGAATTCTACGCGTTTCGTACAAACTAAAAAATCGATCCTTCGTTATGCGAGAAAAAAAAATAGTTAGAAAACATTCCATGATTGGGTTCGGAACGTCGAGTGGAACGTGGTGGAACCTTGGATTTCCACCGTGTGGTGACATTGGAACACAATGATTTGGGCAGTGATGAGCACATCTTTGAGATGGGGGGCGGGTGCAAATGTAATACTGTAGGCGTGTCCCAGCTTCCCGCTATCCAATCGGGATTCAGTGTTGGCGTCGATTCTTGCGCTGATTGGTCGGCGCCCTGTCTCCCGATCCGCCGGCCACTCCCAGGAGGCGGGCGCGAACGGAGGCGCTGAGGCAGCCAATGGGAATTGTGCGCGTTTCCGCTACCTGGCTGTTCTGCACCCATTCATCTGGCAGTCTGCACCACATCGGATTGATAATTACTTGATAAATAGTTGGATTTGATTCATGATAACTCATACACAATAAAGTATCGACTTCAACATTTTTTTTTACAAAACTGAAATCGAATGGTTATTGGACGTCAACAACTTTAACTGATTTTAAACAAATATTAATAGGAATATCAAACTAACTATCGCTATCGATACTGATGTCAAATTATTTATACAGTTACTGATATTTTGATGCGGAACTCCGTTTCAGAGTACCTGTTAACTTCTATTAATTTTTGTAATTTAATATCAATAGTTATCAATTAGATATCAATATTCCACCCTTGATTTACTATACGATGAAAAACCTACATGTCTTCCGGACTCCAACGAACGAGCACTCTGGTCTGGCCGTCAGTATCGATGCGGCTGGCCAATACCTGGACAAATACCGGGCAATTTCAATACAAGTCGATTTTACGTATCATTTAAAAAAAAAATAAACAAATCAATGCCTTACTTTGCTATGTACAGTAATCGAATGGTCCCTTGTGGAAATCGCCGAGGTGGCTTGCTGCTGCGTAATAGTGAATAGTTGATGCCTGAGGCGTTCCATGATCCCCGCGTCGAAGACGTCGAACAAGCGAGCTATCCATTGCAAACAAGCTAATTAGTAACAGCTTTACTGATGTTCTTTTCTAGTGGATAACCATCTGCATAATATCACTTCCGTTTCAGTCAAGAAAGAATCGTTTGAAATTCTTAATGTCAAATTAAGCTATTATGAAGGTAAATGACATAGCTCAGTTCGCGGTGATGCGTTGTGGATGGCAGAGTTCCACGTTAGCTTTCCCGCAGGGGTTGTTGAGAGTGAAAGAGTTATCTAGCCTGTGGGTCGGGGCCCCCAAACGATACTTACCCGAGACTTGTTTGCGCCGGTTGCGTAGCTTCTTCGAGTTGCGTCGGACGAGCTTCGGGGGGTAGGCGTCCTTCTTGCCGGTCCCATTGGAACTGGATCCTGTCGAGTGCTCCTGACTGAAGTGGGCGTTAACGTGCCGTTCCAGAGCCGCCTGCGTCCCGAAGCGCTGCCCGCACGACTCGACAATGCAGCGGAAGGGTTTGCTTCCTACGTGGCACAAGACGTGACGTTCCAGCCAGGCCTTCGACGAGGAACAGCGACCGGCGACTTTGCATCCTTCCCAGTGACAAGCGAATGTGACACTATCGCTGCGACCATCCTGCGACAGACGATCATTAGACTGCTGTTTAAATGGCCAACAGTTATACCGGCTACTGACAACGAGTACCTGGGCCGTGACATGAACCGTCTGGATATGTTCGAGTAGGTTTGAGCTGACCGTTTCCCCGCAGTCCTTCCATAGGCAGACGCTGCCGCAAGTTGTTGGCCGGGGACTCGACTTGCTTGGGGAGGCCGCCGGAAAGCGGATCTGTTGAGCGACTGTAACCGCCGCGACTTCCAACCGCTGGGCTTGCTGCTCGCCGACGTCCTGCTTCTGTTGGACTGTGCCCCTGAGTGACGGTTTCTTTGTACAGCTACTCCAATGTTTCACCTGCTTTTGTAAACATAAAACTTAAAATATAAATGAGGCGCGGAAAACATAACGATTCCCCCAGCTGAAAACTTGAAAACATAACGCTGACCCTTATTAGTTCGTGCAAAACGGGAAACAAGTAAGTCAGACGGTAAAAAAAATTCTTAATAAGAAAGAACGAGGGCTCGTGGTTTTGGGACCGTTGGGGAAAATGACCTGAGTTTTGAAAAAGTGCGTTATTTTCGTTTGTACGGCGCCTTTGGCTGGCTCCACGATGCCCACCTTAGCGTCGACCGCTAGATGGCAATTGGTCCCCGTCAGATAAGCAGCGCTTTCGTCGTTGGTCGCTAGGTGGCGTCGATAGTAATCGAGCCACATGGGCGGGAATTTGAGGAGCGGCGCCCAGTCGCCGGCCGGACCGCCGCAGGGTGAGGACGCGCGTCGGGCGCGCTTCGACGGCCGGCACGACGAGGACGAGTCGCTGTGTCGCCGCTTGCGCTCGGCGTCGCCGGTCAACGACAGCGGCGGAGAGGCGGCCGGGGTTAAGGGCGCCACCGGCCCGGTCTCCGAGGTGACCGGCGAGATGGGCTCGGTGATGTCGCTGCTGCTGCTCCATGATGAGGCGTCCGAGCACGTTAACGATGCTACTCCACTGCAATTATACCAAACATACATTAAGAATTTAAACATTTGTATTATTTTTTTAGCATAGTGTAAGCGTTCAAATCTCCTTCTACTACTGTTATGATCCCCTGCCTATCTGTGACCTTTGGCTTGTTTTTCCGCTTTCACCCTCTTCTTTTCACCCCCCTTTCGTATACTTTCACCCTCGGTTCGTCGACCCAACACAATAACCCAAACAGAACGGAGGGGGTGGCGAGGGATGCGAATTCACCCTCGTTCAGTCATCTTCATAACAAGTTTTTCACCCCCCCCCCCCCACGCAACTCTCATTATGTGAACCCAATGGAATCGAGGGGGTAATAATCCCTCTCAATATTGCTTCCCGTTTTCCACCCTCCATAAGAGAAAAGAGGGTGGTATGTGTGCGAAACAGAGCAAAGTAAAGCGTAAATAACCAGCGGCTCCCCGATTCTTTTCCTTTTTGACGAAAGCTGGGACGAATGAGAAAGACTTTAATGAAAGGTTGGAGAAACTCTTAATAGACCTGGTGGAAGACCTTTTAGCCTCCGGCTGAAAAAAGGTAAACGACAGCTGCTCTTCACCAAGAAACAAAAATACATCGACGACATTTAAAACCATCACCCAGAAGTTGATATCAACTTTAATATTTTGGGAAATTCACGCACCAATGCGTTTCCATTTTGAAAAACAGAAGGAGAAAGAAGAAGAAAAAGCGAAAATGGAGGACGGACAGAAATAAAGCTCAAGGTTAAGAGGCGTCTGCGGCTCGTCTGCTCTTCCAAGACGCGACATCTTTTGTATAACGCACTGCGTAATTTACGCCTGCCAGCGGCACGACGGCCCCTTTAAAAATCTATGAACCGACCGTTACATCAATCGCCGGGTTCACAGCAAATTGCCCGGCTGCTGAGTATCGATACCCAAGTTTAATAATCGATATCTAACTTAAGAACTCATGAAGGATCTGACTGACTATCGCTTTCTAGTCACATTTACTCAAACAAGGGTACGTGATTTTGGTATCAATTCTTAACTAGAAATCCGTTATGTGGTTAGGTATCGACTGCTAATATCCTTTTCTGACCAAGTATCAATTCCTAGTTGTGCTGATACCTGAGCATGTGCCTACGTGACTAAGTATTCATTCTTAACTAGAATCACTTATGTGGTTTGTGGTTGTCGGTGGTTAAGTATCGATTCTCAAGTCAAAATCGCATACTGCCTCGTGATTACATGTCGACTCCTAGTTAAGCTGATATCTGAGTATGAGCTAACGTGACTAAGCATCGATTCATAGTAAATTTGATAACTGGGTAAGTGCCTCGTTATTGGGATATCGATCTAGTTAAGCTGATACCTGAGTATGTGCCTACAACTAAAAATCACTCATAGTTAAGTATCGATCTTCAATACCCTTTTCCAACTCGGGTATCGATTCTCAATTAGTTTGATAACGTCTTATCTTCTTCTGATTAAGTATCAATTCCTAGTTGAGCTGATACCTGAGTATGTGCTTCTTAAGTATCGATTCTTACCTAGAAATCACTTGTGTGGTTGAGTCTCGATACCTAACAAAGTATCTCTTTCTGACTAAGTATCGATGAATGAGTTGACCCTGGCACACAAGAAAGTACCGTATGCGACTAAGTATCGACTTGTAACTCAAAACCGCCTAGTGATTCAATATCGATGTTTAACTCAGTCATTTAGTATCGTTTCCTAGTTACTTCGAACCCAAGTATGTGCTGTGTACGTGACTAGGCAATCTTTTCCTATCTATCTCCTTCTAACTTGAGCAAGGTTCCTAGGTAGTTTGATACCCCAGAAAGTGCCTACATGACGAAATATCAGCACCTAACTAAACATCGATACCCAACTAATCTATCAATTTCGTACTAAATAGAGATTCCTAACTAGATACGTGCTTCGTTATTACACCGATAGCTTAACTTATCCATCCTGGTAAAGAACGGATTCCTAGTTACTTAACACCTACGTTAAGTCCTGCGTACGTGACTAAGTAATCGATTATACTTAACTGAATGTTACTTGCTTCGTTAAATATCGATTCCTAGTAGGTTGGACACCTACATATTCAGCTAGTTGTCGATTACCCTCGTTAACTTTTCAAACTCACGCCAACTTCTTCAAACAATCGAATCAACAAATAATAATATCGATTATTAACTAACTATATAAGTGATAACAGCTAAGTATAGCCCATATCTGTTTTACAATCGATTACATCAGCTATTTGCTAAACTATCGATGTTTAGATCCATTCAACTATCGATTTTTTGAACCTAAAAACCAAGGAATCAGTCATAAACCTCTTAACCAGATTAACCAAACCTCAACTTAACTTGCGTCTTCTTCACTATCCATTGCGGAAACTTCTTCCCAAACTATTGATTATTAGATCCATTCAGTTATTGATTCCCAAAACCAAAAAATCAATTACAAACCACTAAAACCGATTAACCAAACTTCAACTTAACTTACACCTTCTTTACTATCCATTACATCAACTTTTCTCCCTAAACTATCCATTACTCACTCCAGTTACCGATTTTTTACGTTTAAAACACCACCTTACCTTTGGGTCATTCCCTCCCTCAGTACTGGTCAACAAACTCTTGTCCTAGGTCAGAGACACTGGTTTTCAAGTGAACTCGTTACCTACCCAACTGTTCTGCGTGTCTTCAACAAACCCATAATCACGTGGACAGAAAAATCCGCCGCGGCTAAACTTCGCGGGAGACACGATCCCCGTGCCAAAATCTCTGTGGGGTTTTAAACCCAAACCCCCTACTTTGATTCACATTTATTTATTATATTTAAAACATTTTAACTCAACATTCTGTTGGATTTTCCTCAACATTGTGTTTGTTTTTTTGAAGAATATAGGTCACGTGACCTTGTACGGTTACCTTGGTAACGTTAGAGGGCGAAAACTTGTTGACAAACATAAAAACGTCACCGAAAACAAAAATCTTTCTTTCTAGTTTCAAAAAACAAGTCTCAATTGACGTAGGGACGGTTTAGTGTTTTATTTGAAGTTAACAAAGCATAGCCCGCTCGCTGGAGAAAGATAGGTTGTAAAGTTTTACTGCAGAATAGGGTGTTTCTAGTGCAACGGTCGGTCGGGGGCCCTCTTGATTTTTTGTTTTATTAGAAACATACGCGCCGGGTCAGAGGTCAAGGTCAAACGGTTTCCCGGAATCGCACTTGTGAATGGCAGCAAGGTTTTCCGTCCCCGCAGACAGGTCAGAGGTCAAAAGTGAAATTCCCTAGCCAAAGTGACCTCAAGTCTAGCCTACTATCCCCTGAGGGCTTTTCTAAGATTCTTGAACCGAGAATCTTGATTCCCGCGAAAAGTTTGACTAAACCTCCCGCTGACTGTTGAGCGTGAAGAATTGCTTGAGAAAAGGAAGCCTGCCTTGTGAACCTGATGAAAAGGAAGGTAAAAAGTGCGTGTAACCACACCTGGGAATCATTCTTGGCTTTCATTAACACGGCGATTCTCTTTGTCTCGCTTTATATATCATTACGGTGGGGGGATTCGATTTCAAAGAGAACGCCGTTTTCTGAGTAATCGAAAACTTTATTAAGTATCGATTATTAAGTCGAACCTGGCCGCGATAAATAAAGTCGATTAACCCATAAGGCAAAATTTCAACGGCGCAGCACAATAAAGAGTCGAAAACTCATCACAGTACATAATGAGACTTTGAATCGACCAATCACGTAAGAGGTTCTGAAGTTTAAATTAACTAATGAGGGATGATTTATATGGGAATATATGAGAAAGGTTTTTAAAAAACACTGACCTATCAGAACTTTCGGAACTATCGTAACGATCAGCTCTTCTTCGATTTTTCTCTTCCATGACGTTGGCGCGTTGGTCGCCGTGCTGCGACGACAACTGGCGTTGCGCCTGGCCACCATCACAAAGGAGCGCGTGTCGCGCGCGTTTCGCGTCGCCCTGTCCACCGAGCATCGATTCGCACACACTAACGTCACACTGCGAATGTCCATTAACCGATTCTTCCATTGTTTTGAAGGAAAAACGACCAGCGACTTCAGCGTGCTCGCACGCCGAGTCTGCCATCTTGAAAACGCTTCCCAAATTCCGCGCGGTGGCGCCACCCGCTCAATGCCGTGCGGGTGGAGACCGGGGTGGTATCCCATTGTCGATTGGTGCGCCTCGTGGGGTGGAAATGCCCCCAGGCGGGAGGGCAGCGGGTGCGATGGGTTCCCCCCTACCTAACACGGTCGGGTGGCTTTTCCAATCTCCCCCCTTGTCCTCCCTTTTATTTATTTATTTTTTCCTTCCCTCCTTTTATTCTTCTCTTTCCTTTTTCTCTCCCTCTTTCCTTCCTTTCGGGAATTGACCACGGTTTCGTGTCTTTTCAACCTTTTCGTCCGATTTCGCTTCTTTTCGTCGATGCAGCAAGATAAAAAATTAAAGAGAAGGAGGAGGAAGGTAGAAATGAAAGAAAGATGGCCTTCACCTCGACGACGTTCCTTTCCAAAAAGAACGGGGTGCCTCACCGTATAGGGCCTATGCATTTTGAACGGGGCTGTCCAAGATATCGATATCGAAATGTCAATATATCGATGCCGTGATTTATCGTATGCGTATCGTTCAAGCTTTTGAAATATCGATAAGGAAATTATATCGATATTAAGAACCGAATTGGCATATCGCATCGGTATTTCTCCAACTGGGTTATCCGATACATCGATATCAATATCGAAATTTAAATATATCGATGCTTTAGTGTGTCGTAACGATAACGGTAAGGATATCGACAATTCCTATCGATACATTGTGCTGAATAAAGTGAATTTCAAGAAACTGTGGAATCGAATAAGCCGCTTTTGAATTGTCCGCCATCTTGACAGGTCTGGTGATCACCTCATTGTATGCTTACCATGCAAAAAATAAACATGAAAAAATCGCTTTCATTTCGATTTAAATGAATATTAAATTAATAGAGATATTACAATTAAAGTTAATATCTTTGTGTATACAAGCCGACAGAGCCTTATCGGGCGTCACGTGACGTGACGTCATATTCCTATGTACGAAACAGTGACCGTAGCTCTGGTGAAATAAATCGAAAAAACAACACGCTGTTTTTTATTTCAGCATATTTCAGGTAAATATATAAAGATTTTAGGAAAAAGGGAAATTCAATTTGTTTCAAGTACAAATACCTTTAATAGTAATTCAAGGCCGGGCGTTTGGACATCACGGTACTCAACGTGTCTCTTGTTTACTTTTTATTTCTGACTCTGATATCAGCGGCTACGGGATGGCGATGTCCCGTCGCGTATGGAATCCTAGCCTCGCCAACTATTCGATATTTACGTCACGCTCCGGCGTAGGTGTTTTCTTTTCCACTGCGCGCCAAAAGCTAATCCGTTATTCATTCTTATAAAGGGAACCTCGTTTTTTTAACCGCCGTTTTGATAATGTACAATTAACAACCTGAGAATTAGAATATAAAATAAATAGGGAAAAACTACACGGGAATTTAACTGAAATAAGATTAAATCGATACATTCGCGCACTGTATTTTGGTCTTCATTTATAGCGTTTCTTTTCCTGCAAACATTGGTCGTTCATTTTAAAACAAATTCATTAAAATTCGCTAAAATTCAAACAGTTTGGAAAAAAGATTTGGTCCGACTATTAAAAATTATAAAAATTGCACCGGTAATTTTCAGGAAGACTAGTTTTCATAGTGGACAGATATTTCGTTGGTCTCGTATAGGAAAGTCCGGGAAATTTACGTTTTAAAATTGGTTTTAAAAAATGTACACACACACAGAGATAAAAGGATTGTTCTAGGTCCAAACAGAACTAGGGAGGAGCGCTTCGGCAGTTCCAGCGGCAGGTTTCAGGTTCTCTTTGCACAAGAAATTCAGTGGCAGACGGACGATATTCCCCTTTAAAAAAAATTTAATTAAAATAATAATTTTAAAAAATATAACAGAACAAAATAAAAGAAACAGATGAGTGCTTTTTAATGACCCTAATTACGTCAGGACGTTGTCTGATTAATTGCATCTTGTTTTAATAAATTTGAAGAAAATTATTATAAATAAATTCGTCGAATATAAAGAACAAAAAAATAAGAGTATAAAATAAAATACAATAACAAAGGGAGAATTTGGTAGTCGGGTGACAAATAGTTGGTAGACTGGTAGGTAGCTAAATAGGCACGTAGACAAGATAGTAAGATTAACCGATAAAGAGCTGGTAGACAGACGGAAGATAGTTAGGTTCATCGGTCGACGAATGATTAGATAAGGCAAATTAGATACATGGATAGTTGGATAGGTTCATTGCTTAGATTGTAGATAGAGAGATAGATCTACAATGAGGTAAACAGATAGACAGAATAGTTAGACAGGTTCTTTGGCAGATAGTACATAAACAGCTTCAAATGGATAGACAGATAAATAGATAGATTCATCGGCCATAGTTGATAGATAGATAGCCATATTAATACACACATAGGTTTCACTGCTAGAGAGTAGATAGACAGAATAGACAGATAGTCAGATAATTTCATCGGTAGATCGTAGATAGATATACAAAATAGACAGATTGATAGATCGTTTCATCGGTAAATAGTCGATAGATAGACAAGATAGTCCGATACCGAGACGAGCAGATAGCTAGCCTCCAAGACAAAACAGATAATATATACGTTTCATCGGTAAGGTAGTTAGTAGTAGACAGTCAGAGAATAGTTGGATTGATAGATGAACAGTACGAATAGCAAACCAAAGCAGAATCAAAATTATCACCTGGATATCTTTAACCAGCTGTCGAGCACCTTTAGGATCTGTAAACGCCAATGGCAGCTGCGTCTGGTAGGCCGTCAGTTCGGTCACCGAAGTGACCGAATCGGCCGGTAAACAGCGGAACACAGTCTCGAAAATGGACGAATTGGTCGAGGCGGCGCGGTTCCACACCGCCTGGAAGAAACTTTCGCACACCGGGTCCCTTAAATCGGTGCTGGAATTTTGGTCCAGGCCCAGGTGCTCCTGGAACAGACTCCGTCGCAGGGACGAAGCAAATCGACCGGCTTTGTAGGGTTTGTCGTCCATGATGGAGTCTTCGAAGTCAATGTCCTGGAATTGTTTTTTTTAGATAAATATTTAATGAATTACAATAAAACGGGTCAACCACAAATTTTGTAACTGGCTTCAATTTCTTCAATTTTCAGTGTATTTAGAAAAAAAAATATGACATGATTTTCGTACTTGAAATCATTAAAATTTAAATTTAACATAAGTGACATCATAATAAATAATGCATATTAACTGTTAAATCTACCTAGCTGTGTATATTACTGGTAAATGTTAAACTGTCATAATAATTAATACAATTAAGATAATACTCATAAGTTTTATTACCAGTATAAATCGAAGTTTATTAATTTAAATTAATATTACTATTTAAGTTTTATGCTAAAATCATTTTTAGCTAGTTCGAATTAATTATCACACATGTGATTTTAATAGCAACCATCATTCAGTTAATTAGTTAATATCATTAGTACATAAATAATTAAAAGTAATGATAATTTTAGCTACAATTACCATTATTTAAAAAAATTATACCTTACCTTGTAAGTCGTAAATGATAAATATAAAAATTAGTAATTCAGGTAATATTAAAATAAATTAGATGAGAATTATCTTAATGAGTAAAAGAGTACGAAGTTACATGGGTAATGAGCGCCAGTTCGGAATCTCGCTTGCCGTTCATGCTGCGATCGTTGATGTTGGCCGAGCCGCAAATCACCGTCACGTCATCGACGATCATCAGCTTCGAGTGAACGTAAATCAACTCCGTCACCTTCAACCGACAGGGGGAAAAATTAATCAAAACAGTGCGTAAATCAATTAATTTAAACTATGACGTAACTTTTATATATAATGACAGTAAATCAATCTGGAATTTAGTAAAATTTTATAAAAATATAATACGAGTTGTCCATTAAGTTCTGAATGTCCTCGGAGTCCTGCAAACGTGATGTAGTCTTCCGGCGGGATATTTTCGGCTTTCAGTCTACCTAACAGTGAGGTAGGGCCCCTAAATAAACAGAAAAAAAAACATCTTTCAAAAAATATTTATCGCCATTAATTATCTATCTAACGTTCTACTTATTTGTTTAATTTTAAGTTAATGATTAGTGATTTAAAACTTGAGTAATGAAAAATTACCCATAAATTAAGTGAATGTTCTATATTCTGGAATTAATATCGTTAATTTATAACGTAACAATAATAATAATAATAATGGATTAGTCAATGACAAATTACCTGCAAATGGACGCGTAGTTCCAGTGCGTGATGCAGCGGATGGCCGTGCCACTCTCGGCGCCCACCTGGCCTTCGAAGCCCGGCAGTAGGGGCATCACCACGTAGACCCGGAAACGAGTTCCTTCCCTAAAAAGAATCAATTCAAAACACTCGTGTCGATTTCAACTAATTATGTTTCTTTTTAATTTCAAATTTAACCTGACAGATTGGTGGGTAGATAGACAGATAGATAGGTAGATAATGTAGAAGATAGATAGAGAGATTGAGGTAGATACTTAGAAGATAGATAAATGGATAGATGGTTAGTTAGATAGATAAACAGATAGGTAAGTAGACAGATAGATAAATGGTTCGATGGTTAGTTAGATAGACAAATAGATAGGTGAGTAGAGAGATAGGTAGACAGATAGATAGATACGCAGATAGACAGATAGATAAATGGTTGGATGGTAGTTAGATAGATAAATAGATAGGTAAGTAGAGAGATAGGTAGTCAGATAGATAGATACGCAGATAGACAGATAGATAAATGGATAGATGGTTAGATAAATAGATGCGTAAGTAGACACATAGGAAGCCAGACAGATATAGGTAAATAGACAGGTAAATGGATAGACAGACGGTTAGATAAACACATAGATGTATAGATAAATAGACAGATAAATAGTTAGATAGATAGGTAAATAGATAGACGGTTAGATACATAGACAGATAGATAAGATAAATAGTTGGACAGACACACAGATATCACACGAATACATATAGGCAGATACACAGATATCATCCTATTATGAATATCATTTTGATTCAATTCAAGAATTATGTATCGATTTCTTATAAGCCATCTCATAATGCTCTAATAATCTAATACTTACTCATCAACTAATGTTAATTAATTATGTTGTAAATTAAAATTACTCATCTAATAATAAGTATTCATTTCAAAATACATGTTAAAATAAAATATCGATAATTCAAGCTAAAATAAAAAAATGCCGGAATTAACCGATGAGCCCGACGGATCCTTTCAAAGAGACACTTGGCGATCCGGTTGGTGACTTCATCCGAGGGTCCGGCGATGGAGACGAAGAACTGGTTCTCGATGTAGACGTAGTGTTGAGCGTTTTCAATGGCGTTCACATAGGCGCGGTGGATACTGCTCTCGGTCGTTTTGATCCCGACGCTCCAGTCGCCCGCACTTCGCAGCACCTGGTAAAACCAGAATCCAATTAAATTAAGTCAAACTATAGCCTTTAAGTCTATCAAAGTTATGAAAGATAATGCTATTGATAGAACAAGATAGAATTTAATGCTCAGAGTGGATACACAAAAACAAATCCTTAAGTAGTTTATAGTATAGTAGCTTATCTTATTTTTTTTAACACAATAATACTTGTTATTCTAGTTGAATGCGAAATAAATACAGTAAAAATATGGATCAGAATTTGCAGCTGTGCTATTGACGCGGTATGGGTTCTCAGTCCCGCAATGGCAGCTGCAGAACGTCACGATGGCTCAATTAGCATTTCAAATATGATGCAAATCTGAAACGCCTTCCTTTTCAGATAACATTTATTTATCTTTCAGTCTTTATTCTCTATTGATTATTTATATTTTAATCATATTCTGTTATTTATTAACTGATATCACGATTTGTATTCTATTTTACATTAAGGTAATTAATAATTATTATTATTGTGTATTGACCGGCCATTGGCCGCGCTTGGAGAAGTTGTACAGAAATTTGGCAAATGAATTGACAGATTTGATATTTGAAGAAAAGGCTTGCAACTTAAACACTAAATTTTCTTCACTGCAATGATTGAGCGTTTTCAACCCCATCGCCTCTTTTCTACTTTCAGCCAGACGGGGGCATACAAAAGTCAGATGTATATGCTCCATTTTATTTTCTAGAGGGCTGCCACACCCGAGACAGCTTGTATGGTATGAAAAGCTTCCTTTCCTATCATCAAAATAGCTCCATCCTCGTAAGATCCCCTGTCTGAAGCGGGCAAGGGCATTCCTAAGACTGGGAGCGATGCTGCTGTGCTTAAGATACATTTCTGTGATTGAGTATTCTTTTAGCAGATTGAAAATGTCAGGGTTGGTAACTGCTGGACTTTTCTGCAATTGCCTTTGCTGAGTTTGGTCCTGAATTCTCCTACGGATTAACTTAGCGGCATTGCTCGCATGAGGGCCGTAGTACCAAGTGTAGCTCAAACCTAGGCTATCGAGCCCTTTCCTTATTTCCAGACCCCAGCTATCGTGATTTGCATTTGCCGTATAAATTTGCAGTCCCAAGGCTCTTCTGGCCCATGTGTCCCTTTGATCAGTATAGATTTTAAAGAAATATTTGAAGGCTAGAATTCGGGCTTCGTTTGAGAGTAGATCAAGGCCCGTTTCTAGCATAAGGGCTGCTGACGGGGTGCCTTTGGGTAACCCTAGGACCCAGTTCAACCATTTTCTTTGTTCTGCGTCAATTTTGAGTACATTCATGGGCTCCCCACACTTCGGATTCGGACCCATACAATTTAACACTATGTATTTTGGCTTTGAGTACTGATATGACTTTTTGAAAAGGTAGGTGTTTGAGATATTTCCAGGAGGCTAGAGTGATAAACGCTCTATTTGCGGCGGCACATCTGCTATGTAAGTTGCTTTTCCAGGTCCCATTCCCGCTGAGAACCGTTCCAAGGTCTGTGTAGTCTTTAAGGCAGTCTAGTGGCGTTCCATCGATTGCCCTTTTTTCTGAACGCGCTAATTTGCTGCCTTTCTTGAATACCGCAATTTTCGATTTTTGCACATTTATAACCAATTTCCACGTCTTGCAATAGTCATTGAGCCAATTCAGTTTTCGCTACAGCCCTACTGGGGTGGTGGAGACCAGTACAAGGTCATCTGCAAGGAGTAGGAAATCAAGACAGTTCCCTCTCATATGGAATCCATGGCCGAGATTGTGGCTTAGTATTTCATTCAAGTCATTTATGTAAAGATTAAACAGAAGGGGTGACATATTACACAGCCTTGCTTGACGCCCTGAATACCTTTGAAGGTTTCTGTTAACTTGGCATGCTCTGGATCAGTTGCAAAATCTCCCCACTAATTTTGTACTTCTGGGTGAGTTTGTACCAAAGCCCCTCGCGCCATACTAAATCAAAGGCCTTTTTTACAGTCGATGAAGGCACAGTAAAGCTTCTTTGTCTTCGAGTGTCCTGATAAAGTCGCTTCTATCGCGGTTCTCGGCACGAAGATGGTAATTAATTAAATGGTTTAATTACGAGTTACCTGACAGTCCGTTAGGGTGAATGGATGTCGTTCCAGCCGGTACGAAGCGTCAAACTCGTCGTAGGACTTCGGGACGAGATACCGGTACGAGGGATCCTCTTTGAATTTTTCAGCCTTTCAAAAAAACAATATTAAAAGTTGAATTGTCAGGATTCGTACGTTTCAACTGAATTCGGAACGGTTTATACCTTGACAGCGTTCCACCGCTGAACAAAGTGACGGGCCGCATCCCGGGCGGCAGTCCCGCAGACGGCGATCCCGATGTCGTGCCACGGCATTCGGGGAGTATTGTTACGGTCCACGGTATCTACGTGTCAAAATTTACTATTAATCGTCATTAAAAGTACTTATAATAATAAAATACAAGATGATAGCATAATTATGTTATCAACAGATAAACAAGGATACTAAATTAGAAATAGATAAACTTTATTTAATTTTAATTCACACGATGAAGCGTTCTAGCTGTGTTGACTGCGGTCACCTTGGAACGGCAAGTCCAGACGGCTGAAATCCTTAACGATGAAATTTGTGTAATCCTTCCCGATCCAGAGTTTCCCCGTAAAGCTGCTGGGAACATCGTTGTGATTTTTAATATCGGCGCTCTGCTTCCGCTTCTTCAGGACCGTGTCCGTTTCGTCCGTCAGGGGATCCGTCGACTCAGAGAAGTCGTCGTTGGGGGTGTCGGCGCTTCCCTCGGGTTCCTCGGATCCCGGCTCGGATACCCCCTCCCGCAGGCTGGGTAAATGTCGGTCCATCCATCCTCTACCGCCTTCTTTTGTGTTACAAACCAAATTAAAAATTAGCAATGATATCTAAGAAAAAGTATTAACGATGAGTTAAGTAGCTGTAAAATTTAAAAAATGCCAACGACGGAAATAACTATTGAAAAAAATAACATAAATACATAATTAAAATAACTACTAAAAAATGTTTAAACTATAGTTCCATTGCCGCCTATTAGATTTTGATGTGACGACACAAATAGATAAAATAATGAAACCGAAACTAGTAACAGGACGACAGCTAATGCAACAGGGCAATGGCGTGTTATTCAATTTTCCGCGCTTTAATTAATTTTTAATTTTACCAGTTGCGATAACAATGCCCAGCTATTTAACAGCTATTAACAATACTAGAAATAAAATTCATTCAATTGCAAATAACATATGGTAATTTCAATAAGGAGGTGGATAAGTTGTCTAACCTTCGCCGACATAGATATCGAAAAGAAATAATAATAATACTAACGATGATGATGGTAATTTTTATAACATTAATAGTAGCGTAGTTCAATGCCAGATTATACCCGTGATGAGTCGGGTTCTATCGCGGACCTCTTCGGCCCAGACGCGCCCTCTCTCTCGAATGGTCCTCATGCGGGAAATGACGCGGGCGGTTCTCGTGTTCCTCGGCGAGTCGCCCTTCTCCCGCAGCTCAGCGTCCTCACCCGGATCCTTTGCATCGTCCACGGTCGAATCGTCTTCCGAAACCGACATGTTGTGCCTAGTTCGATAAGCATATAGCCAATAATTAATTTAAAAAATAGATTTTAAACGTAACTTTAATTACAATTCGAGCTCTAGATCCTATTTTAATTTCAAATCATGCAGAGTCTACATGCTTTAAATTTATTCAAATATTTCTTTGATTATTTATGGCTAGATTAAGTTAATTTTGACTTAGTTGTAGTTACATACAGATTCTACTAAATATTACGGACATAACTGTCGATAGATTTAAATTAATTGTGTGGTACACAATAATCTTATTATAATATAATAATGGTTAAACTATAATGGGTCTATCAGTATCATATTAAATTATGTTATACGTGTTCAACTAACTCTTGATCATTTATCTGTTTGGTTTCACCTAAGGACAGTTTCGGCAATGGTGCTGCTGGTCACCGTCTGCGCCGACTGGACCAGGCGCAGCAGCGTGGTGGGCATGTTTTGACCGGCCGTGTGACTTGACTTGACCAGCTCCACGCCGACACCCGAACGGGTTGGAACACCGACTCCCCCGAGGTCCGTTAACCTGTTAATTTTTACACAAAATATCGGAATTGAATAAAAATAAACAATAGAAATTATACTAATACTTTAACATTCCTAATTGTAATTAGACCGAAAATTCGCTTGAAGCTAAATAACAATTTAGACAATATAACTAAACAATATATCTTAATTTAAAAATCAATGGAATTCCATTAAAAATTAATAAGAATTAAAAGACAACAGAAAACATTACTAATAACAACAATAACTATTTTAATTAAGTCGCTAAAGTCTAAAATATGAAAATTAAAATAATACAATTTTAAGACGGAAATTAAAAGTTAGCAGAACGGGTACTTGATATAATAGAACAGGCATAATTAATAATAATCTTAATATGAAGGGAAATCAAATGAAATAACCGGTGTTTCTGGTCGTCCCACCGGCCGTAGCAGAGATCGATACCACCGAGGAACGCCACAGACTGATCGACGACGACCAGCTTCTCGTGGTGGGCCCAAAACAGGACCCCGCCGGTCACGTGGTCCGGGTGACGAATAACCTACAAATGGATTTTTTGTTTCTCGTCATTTATTTCACTTATATCCTTCTGCGGTATGACATTTAATCAATTTAAACAAATCAAACTCAGAATAAAATCTATCTTTTTGTGAACAGTCTACCTGACTACCTACTTATTTATCTACCTATTTCTATTTCTAGCTATCTACCCATCTGTCCATATATCCAGAGTCTATGTATACAGCTATCTACTTCTCTATCTATCTATCTATCTATCTATGTATGTATCTAGCTATTTACCCATCTGTTTGTCTGTCTATCTATATATCTATCCATCTATCTATCAATCTATCTATCTATATCTATCTACCTAAGTATCTACCTATCTACCTACCTACCAACATCTATCTATATATATTATCAGTTTTAAAAAATGATACTACCTTGATGTTACGGTGCTGCTTGGCTAGCGTATGCTTGCTGTACAAGCTGTTGATCCCCAGCGCCAGTTTCACTTCTTTGTAGAGGAGAACGAACACGCGGACGCCTTGTTCCTTTTCAACCCAACATTTTCGATCAGAAAATAAAAAATTAATAATGCATAACATTAAATGACAATCTAAAAAAAATAGTTTTACGAAATAATATCAATTAAACTGATACGAAAAAAATGAATTTATTGACAAAATCATTTTAACATATTAAGTTATCCCGGCTGATTTTCTGTTATTTATGATGTATTTCTATTATTAATTTATTTGTCAGATGTTTATGAATTAATAGGTTAATTAATTAAAACTTGTATCAATTTTTTATTAGTTTGCAAATATATTATAAGTACTAGAATTAGAATTATAATATTATTAAAAGATATAACATTCAAATTTTCCAAAAATTAAATACATCTACAAAGTAAATATTATTAATAAGATGATTTCGTAGACTAAACCTTGTCTTAACTGAATTATGTGATAATAATTACGGCTTTTCTTTTGAGAATCGAATCCAGTCTCCAGTAATTCCCCTGCAGTGCGGGTCTCTTCATATAAATCTCCGGACTGAGCCACCAATCGGCGATGAAAATCTCCTCCCGGGCCGCTTCCAGGGCGTCGGCCACGGCCGACATGTAACCGGCGCCGTCGACGAACCACGTCGTTTCCAGACTGCTCCTTACAGGCGCGAAGGAATCGAATCGATTCGGTTGGGTAAACTCCCTTCCTGTAAAATCAACCGTCACACTTATTCATAATAATTTAATTTTTTAAAAAATAAACGAATTAAAACCTGTAGTATTAGCTGCTAGCTGAATGTTAGCCGCCCATTCATCAGCCTTTCTTTTGGTCCACGCTTTGATAAGTAGTTGTCGCGAGAGGCTGTTGATCTGGACGCCGCTGGTGATGCCCGTCTGGATCAGGCCGCTCCTGACGGTGAAGCCGTGGTCCATGAGAATGACGCAACCGACGTCTCCGGTATCCGGACGTATGTAACCGACCCAGGTGCCTTTGACGACCATCCAGCGCTCGTTCCACCGGCCGCAGTTCTCGTCACAGCTGTGGATTTGTTTATACTTATTTATATTCGAATGTTTTACCATTTTAACAAACTATTGATTCTAATCTTTAATATGTATTTCTTTTGTTTGATCTGAAATGTTTAATTTGATTCCGCTATACAATCATTCTTGTTTGATATTTACCATTGATTGTTATGAAATTAACATTTTGATATTTTAGGAAGTATTAATGTTGAATGTAAAAATATACGAAGTTTGATCCCTTATATTAACTTACAATTGTATTCATATTATTTTTAACTTTTCTGCAATATTTATGTAGATTTTTAAAAACAAATTTAATAAAAATTAATTTCTAAGTTGACATTTAGCTTTTTGTTAAGTATTTATGTTGATCTTTAATCCATATTTCCTTGATAATTACAAATGTTGTCTTTTATCTTTATCAATATATTTATTCAAATTTTTAACCTGACGCAGACGTGAAGGCAGCAGCAAAACATGGCGCAGCACTCGCGGTCCACGGGATTGATGATGCCATAGGGACGCTGGTCGCCCGCCCGTTTCTTGATGGGTCCTTCCTTGCCCTTCTGGCCGAGCTGGTCCACGAACGACAGGGAACTGATCTCCAGGAAGTTCAGCTGTAACACAATAAGACAGTATGATTCAAATGACTGAAGTTAACTTTCAGCCTTATGCTATTACCGTTCCATGATATTCCCTGAAGGTTTTGTTTGCTAATACTGCTCGTAAGTAGTTCTCCAGCTGTCGCATCCTTGTTTCCATGTCGTCTGCAGCGATGAGTATGTCGGGCCGTTTAGGAAACCTGTAGATCCGAAAATATTATTTTGTTTCAAGTTAAATTTCACGTTACTTGATGGTATCCTAACCTGGGAAACGCGGCTTGATTTCCTCTCGACTCCCTGCGTACCGTACGGAAACTCTTCCTGCGTTCCCGATGCGTCTGCGACGGGAACGGGATGGCGAGCGTGGCTTTCAGCACCTGCAACTGCTGGTGTAGGTCTTGGAAGTGTTTATACCGTCGCCTGATGGTCCACTGGAAGGACCCATGATGGATCTCGATCGTGTACAGGTTGGGGTTGACGTTAAGAACCGACGCCTCGGTTTTCACATAACTGACTATAGTGACAGTGATTGGTGCACCAGGAATGTAGACGTTTCCGGAAGCTTGTTTCAAAGGCACTGGTTGCTTAAGTATCTGCGAGTATGGGATCAATCCTGAAAGTGAGAAAAGTGATGTTAGACCAATGTAACACACGAATCAAATTGCGTCAAACCTGACGGTTGCCCGTCCTTCGTGTCCCCGCTGAAGTTGACGTGACTCGTTGTTGGATTTGTGTACAACGATTGCGGTTCAGGGTAATGCAGCTCATCATACTCGGAGTCGGGCGTCTGGCACGATGCATTGCCTGTTCCCGTTCCCACGTTTTCCTCCTCGGCCATGTTCCCTGGGGCTGAATTCCTGCCGAAGTAAGAATGAACCATAAAGAAGGTTATCTTATCAGAAAAGACACCAGGTAGTATGGAGCCCCTCCTTGTGAGACGTAAACAAACATACAAAAATAGATAAAGTATAAAACGAATGCTGACTTTTCTAAATTATTAGAAATGTCCACTGTAAGATAAAGACTCACCCCAGTCGTGGGTGAATTTCAGTTTTTTAAAGGAAAAACTTTGAAATTCACGCACCGTTGGGAATGGGAATGAGGACTTTTAATAAAAAAACAGCCGCAGGCAATTTCGAACCGAAAAACCGACACCTGTTGTTATTGGGCGCGCACGTAACAAACCGCTAATATTTATGCAACATTGCCACATTGTTTAATTTTCAGCAACCTTTAAAAAAATATTATTTGAAATTCTATGTAAGGACGTAATAACCGAAACCTAATGAAAGACTTTTCTTAAATATAAACCACAGTGTAATAAAAGTATAATCTTTTACATAGTTAATATAACTGAAATTAAAATTAAACCTGAATGATTAACATTTAACCACAATATGTTAATTCCATACTAATTTTACCTTTATCAGAATGTTCCAATTGGTCTATGCAAAATGCAGCTTTTGCAATTTAGATTTAAACTGGAGCAAAGAAGCATAGACTTGGCACTGCCGAGTGCCGAAAACTTTCTGATATAGCGAAACGATAAGGAAATTCAATGTGGATTAATGTGTCAGCTGAATCAGTCCGAAACGACTCGAGAAATATCTCAGGGAGAGTTGGGGAGACGTACTTTGTGTTTCACGGTGCGGGCGCGACTGTAGCGCATATGAAACCCGTATAGCCCTGTGCAACTGTTGGAAAGTTCACGGCGTAAACAATTCTGACATTCTATTTTTATTAACGTTTATTTCTGTGGAAGAGCGTCCTCGGGCGTTTGCTGTACCTGAAGCGGAGAGTGGCGCGATGTATGCATAACTTCGTTGCACAATATAAAGGTCTCGACCGTTTGCGTAATATTAAAATGGCAAACACATGTGTGATTTATCTGCTATATGCTATTGCTGCACTATTTGATTGTGTACCCTAGATATATGGCCGAATTTCCGAGATTTGTCACTTTGTCAGTACCAAGTACTGGTTAATATCACCCGTCTATTTAAATATCTGTCTATCCATTGTCCATCTATCCATCTAGGTATCTTTATACCGATCCTGTCTATCTATACAGTAGGGAGTTCACACGCGTCGAGACACTGTAATGGTACTTTGATGATATTCTTATTTCATATTTATATAAATTAATGACATTGTAGGCTATGTCTTCGGTCCCTTGCTTCCATGCCCATTTGTGCCATTTGGGAAAGGGGCCATCAACTAGCCACCTAGGCTTCCGACATTGATTACTTGTACACACATCGTGCGATAGGATTATATATACATATAAGGGTATTATGATGGTAATTATCGCACAAAGTAAGTCTACTTCTATATTTACGGTGTAATGCGCAGGTAATCCTAGTTATATATAGCTGTAAAAAATTATATGACAAGCTGAAAGCTAATATCTAAACAGCGACTGAATCAACGCTAGTTAAATGCTAGTCCAGGAACCAGGATCTGAGAAAGACATTGGTTATATATGTTTAAGTCTACTAATACTATAAGTGGTTTAATAATGCACACTGTACTATAAATGTATCATATGATAAGATCATTTTCTATAAATAACGTATATCTCTCTATCTATCTACCTTTCTCTGTACTCGGTATCTTTATATATATATTTCTATATGTTTAAGACAAGATATTATCTCGAAAGACGTCTGAGAGTTCGCATTCAGACTAATTATAGCTACTAATTTGAATGACTTTTATATTGCAAATTTTAATATTGAAAGCATGGTAGAATTGCCTAATCAAATAAACAATTAACTTAAAAAAAAGCAGAGAAATGCTGTTTTCTACCTGGCGGCGAAGTCCACAATCATTTAGACAGAGATTTTAAACCATATAGTAAAAGTTCGTCTGCTATATTCCCTCCTCGTTTGTTTAAACATGGTTTAAACCCTAGCCAGGGAGTAGGAAGGAGCGTCAACTTCATTTAAGCCTTTTGTCCCCATGCGTGCAGCCAAAAGTCGGGACGTTAAGAACATGACTGTGCACAGTAGCGCCCAACTAGCGGCAACTCTGGAACTATTTTCACTTACTTGCGCAAAGACTGTGTTCAGTAGTTGGCGGGAAATGGTGATGTGATGTTCTAGTTTCTCTTGTCGGCATTCATTTTTTGGGTAAGTTAATTTTTTTTGCTATTCAAGTCCTTTATTGAACAGCCTTATACTGTGTTTACTAACTTCAGCTGAATTTTAATTAAATAAACCGTTTCTTCACATTGAAGACGTTTATGTTAAATTCTGGTTAAATTATTTTTTGAGAAATCCGTCATTCGTAAGAAGACTAAAGGCGTTATCTTTTCACCGGCAAAATTGCTCTGTGCCGACAAAATTGTCCGCCTAAAATGAAAAGATCAGACCTTGTCGGACAAACGCGCCGGTCNGTTCCTGTCATGAAAAACGGAGCCTCTTTAAACCGCCGAGAGACGGCGAGCTTCTAGCAAAAATGCGGAAGCGTCAGTTAAACGACAGTGTAAAAGCTAAAATACATAGTAACAAGAAACAATCAAAGATGATGTGATGTACGGAATGTCATATATGAAAAGTACTGAAATACAGAACGTAATTTGTTGCTTGGTTTAATTACTGTTACTATCCTGCTTTGAATTAACCTGAAAAATGAATATAAATAATTTAACAGATAAAGATCTTTAAATATAACTCCTTATAAATTATAGACCAACAGTAGATGTAAATAAGTACATTCATAAATAAAACGCTTCATAAGATTGCACGTCTCGGCTATGGCTTTCTTTGCAAACTAAACATGACTGCGCACAGTGGCGCTTCCGAAGCGGCAGCTATTGGAACCATGGCGCTGGCTGCACGCATGGGGACAGTTTTGGCGGCCTGGGCCCATTGAGTTCACACTCCTTCCTACTCCCTGCCCTAGCGGTCAGTTTCTGACAGGTGCAACATACCGCGTGTCTACATGTTTCAAGGTAATATACCTTTCATTCAGTGAAGTGAAGTTCTTCCTCATTGCATTTTACTTCAATAATTTTATTCTGTTATTCTCTTCTCAGTCGGAAGATTTATTTTTCGTAGGATTCCCTGTAGCTTCATTAGCCCCCTCAGTAGTTGCAGCAGACAAATGGAAACCTCAACAGTTCAACCCGACCCGACTGTTACTACAACAACAACTGAGGACCACCAGCCCCTAAAGAGGCCAGCCCCAACTGAAGCTGTGGACGATGAAATCAGCCAGAAGAAAGCCCGTGTTCGGCGCAAAAAGGTCGCGTTTTTGATGGGGTACTGCGGGCAGGGGTACCTGGGGATGCAGCGCAACTTTGGTTTCAAAACAATAGAAGAGGATCTTTTCAATGCGTTCGCGAAAGTAGGCATTATGGACGAGGAGTCGCTTAAGGTGCCGCAGTTGATTCAATTCCAGCGAGCTGCTCGTACGGATAAAGGAGTATCGGCCGTGAAACAAGTAGTTTCACTGAAAATAGGTATTCACCTACACTTTCGTCTAGATCATACTTAGGTAGATGAATTAATACTTTGTTTTATGTTAGATGTGACGGAGGAAAACATTGTAGACAAAATCTGCCAGCACCTCCCAGATTCCGTTCGCGTCTTTGACATGAAGCGTGTGACGGGCGGATTCAACAGCAAACTTGCTTGCGATGCTCGGATGTACGCCTATGTCACACCTACCTTTGCTTTTGCTCCTCACGACACGCTGGTCACTGAAGACTATCGAGTAACGCCAGAAGTTCTTGAGGAAGTCAGAAAGACGTTAGCTGTTTTCACGGGAACTCACAACTTCCACAATTTCACTTCCCGACGACTGGCTGTCGACCCTAGTGTTAAACGTTACATCATGGATTTCAAATGCAGCGAACCATTTCTCATTGAGAACTTGGAATTCGTCAAAATCAGCGTGAAAGGCCAGAGTTTCATGCTGCACCAAATCCGAAAAATGGTCGGTTTGACTATCGCCATATTGCGGGGCTTTGCCTCGATCGACGCCATTGAGAAGGGTTTTCGACTGGAGAGGATGGACATACCCATTGCTCCGAGTTTAAACTTGATGCTCGAAGAGGTTGCCAAGATTAGACTTAAGGAGTATCACATAATAAACACTCCGTTGTTTCTTTAGCCGCTGTATGAGTCGTACAACAAGCGCTACGGAAAGGACGGTATGCACGAGCCACTCGACTGGACTTCAGTAGAAGCCCGAGTTAAAGAGTTCTGCGACAAGTTCATCTTACCAGTCATTTATAAGGGGGAAATTGAAGATAGATCGTAAGTTGATTTCTTAGCGGTGCCTTATTCTAGAAGCCAGTAACCAATTCTGATTTTCTTACAGTATGTTCAACTGGCTCACAACGCTGCCGCTACACACCTACGACGTCAGAGAAGACGGGCCACCTCGCTCGCAGACCCGTTCCGAGCTTGGGAAAGCGTCTGTGGCCATTCAGATGGACGACGCAAAGAAGGACCAGTCTGAAGAAGAATTATCTGACTCTTGATAGTTTTTTTTGCAAAACCAACATCCAAAATACACAACTCAACTAGACTTTTCCAAAATGACACACCAATTTCCTTGGTCGTAATAAGATTTGCAAATTTCAGCATTGGGGATCTTTCCGCAGAGGTCCTCGAGTTCACCCTCGGTGAAGACATGGTAGAAACGGTGAAAGACAGTTTCCTTGACAGCTCTGTCCTTGAGGCTGGCTGTTTTGGGATTCAGTTTCCACGGTACGAGAACATCCGCGTGCTCGAAGTCAGTTCTATTCTGGTGAACTGGTAGCAAGGTGTTGGTGCTCGTCTCCCTTCTTGGTTCCTCTTTTTTCTGCTGCAGCAGATACGTCGATTTCTTCTCGCCTCGTCGTTGTTCTCTGGCCCAGACATATATTAGTGCCTGTCCACCAACTCGAAGTAACCGGACCATTTCGCTGATCGCCTGGAGTCTGCGATCGGGTGTTGCCAGGTGATGTATTACAGCTATGCAGATGCACGCGTCGGCTATTCCCGACCGCAACGGGACATTGCGACAGTCGGCAGGGAAAACGTCGCAGCCGCGGGAATGACAGAGACTCAGCAAGTTATGGCTACGGTCACAACCCAACTGCGACAGAAAATACCATTTTAAAATGTATAGAATGTCGGACTGTAACAAATGTACCTCAAAAACTTGACTTGTGTGACCCAAGTACTTCCCGTTCCCGCACCCTACGTCAACCAAAATGGATCCCGCCGGTAGTGACTTGACGAAACTGAGAACCTCGGGCCATGGCTTGTGCCTCGTGTCGCTGAAGTGTGGAGCAATTTCTTCGTAAACTTTGAATACATGTGTATTCTCCAGCACGTCAGCTATGTCGTCAGCTGTACGGCCCATCTGCGAGTCGCAGTGCTCGGGGAAGGGACAATCGCAAGGCGTCCACCGTACTTTGCGAAAAGTGAGAGACGTCCGCTCTCCACGCTGCTGTAACGTTAGGCTGCTCGGCGTCTTAATGACGTCCAACTTTCTCGGTGTAATTCCATGTTTCCAGACATATCTAATAGCAAAAAGCTGTAATTACAAGCGTATTTTAAAATTAAAGGACATAGTTACCTAGATTCATCTAACATGATCACACAGCATCTGCGGGGGAGTGAAACTGATATGTGACGTCCATCGGGATGATAGAATTCCATATGAATGGACGAACCTAAGGAAATGCTAACAAGGGGCTCTTCGAAAGCACTGTGTGTGTCTACATGAGGTGGTATCCCCTGTCCGGGTTTGTACTGGTTTACCGTCATCTGATCGGGACGATCATTTACGTGTCCAGTCTCGAGCAGTCTACAGATGATAGACTCATACACCAGCGGTATACTTTGTTGTAAGGGTTCGTCCCGTTCCACGTCATTCGTCTCGTACATAAATGCGTAGCCGTAATGCTTTACCCTGCGGTGTTTCAGTTGCCCGCAGTCAACACCCCAGTCTATCGCGGTCAGTAAATTGCGCTCCTCATCTTCGGTAACAAAATCGGGAATGATGTGCAAACCCGCAGGGAGCTGATCCGCTACTTTTGGTCGACTACTAATCAAGTCTGGCAGTGACTTGATAAAACTGAGGTACCAAACACGATTATCTGCAGCTGAAGGTAGCCGTTTGCCATTGACGTTTTCAGAAAACAGCTGGCTTTGTGCGGGGTCGCAAAAGACAACAAATGAATACGATTTTCCTGGTACCATGATGACGTCGTCAATCTGCCCGAACTGTGAAGCTACTTCAATAATATCTTCTCGGGAATTGCCGGTGATCAATCCAACATTGCTGATCAAAACATATTTAGTCGGTTCCTCGGAGACATCTACTGAATGTTCTTTTTGAATGGCTATGATGGATTTTTTGAGTTTGCGTTCAGCTTTCTTGTCAGGTTGCATGTTTGTTTACGAAAGTAAAATAACCAGTTGTTGTGTGGTAATCAACCGGATAGAACAGAGTAAAAGAAACAAATGGGACGTGAGATATGAATCAGTTCGTCTGCTTTGTAAACTGAGCCCCGAGCCGTATACCATGGCAACCCAAGGTTATTAGTAGATTACTAACATGACTAGTCAGACCCTCCCCCTGCCCCTTAGACCATAGATAGAAGCCCTGCCCCATTAATGGGAATTCAACCTGGGCGTCACTGGTTACTAGCGTTAAGATTCGCAATTGCTCTTTATCGAGGAAAAAGCACAGGAAATATTTAAAATTTACTCGTAATTTCTTAAGATAATTTCTGCACGCTTACTAATTCTTAAAAGTATTAAGTAAGCAGTTATATTAATAATACATGGCAACGTGTTCTTGTGAGTCATGGCAGATTGCTGTTAAACAACACAAGAGCTGAACCAAGGCTGGAGGGCTGAATCAGCGTATTGACACTTGAGGTGCTAAAGTTTACTAAATCTGAAGCCGTAATTAGTGGGTAGGTAATGGTCATTTCATTAAGTATATTATGTATACCCAGTGTTTCATGTCTTGCTTCGGCCGGACATGTGTAATTGACACGTACTTCCCGTTCCCACTGCCGAGAAATAAGTCTTTGGTTATTCATTGCAGGTTTGTGATTCTCTCTGAATGGATCCCTTTGACCATGTTGTGGCCGATGCCGAGCTGCTTAACGAATCCTTTGGGTTTACAGCCTTAGCTATCGCGCCCAAGCAGGTGACACCTGCCGATATATCTCAAATAGAAAGCAAACTTCCTCTGTACGACCATGTCGCTTTCGCTTTCCTGGCTTATGACGACCCTTCTAGAGCACTGGACAGAATCAACGATGCTTTGAACCTTAAAACAAACAAACAACCATGGCAGAGTTCAATTATCTCTCCCTGGTTTGACACAGAAGGTCAAAGGTCAAGCAAATCTTTAATAGAAATTCTCTGGCTACTCCAAAATTGGGAGTTACTAAGATCACTCGGTATTGAACGGAATGCCGTCAGAATGGAAAAGCTGGAATCTTACAGGCACACGCTTTTCCATGTTATCGAAAAACTTGATGACGAAAAACTCACCAACCTAGTGAACGCAGTGGAGGGAGAGATGTTTGATGTCGAGTACGCGGAAGTAGTGTTCCTTACGTGGCTTCGAGCGGGCAAAATCAACTTGCAAGAGTCCTCCACCTTGATTCGGGCAGTAAGGGACATTGGTTTGGAGGAAGAGGCTCGAAAGTTGGAAATTCTAGAGGCAAAACGTCCGACTTTACTAACTACGCAAGAAAGACATCACAGTCTGGTAATGACTCCACTGGTGTCGTTAAACGAACCCAATTTTCAAGTCCAGTCGTACGTGATGAGCCCGCAAACTGCCGGCCTTTGCCTTATTTTCAACCAGCGCAACTTTTGGGACCGAAGCTCACATTTACGCAACCGGCTGGGCACAGAGGTTGACTGCCAGAGGCTCCAGTGGACCTTTCGCATGTTCGGCTATGACGTTGTTGTCTTCAACAACAGGACGGCCCGCGAGATGGTAACAGATATCAGCACTATCAGCCAGTGGGATTTTAGCAAGCACAACAGCCTGGTTCTCTGCATACTGTCGCATGGGGTCGAGGGGGCTGTTTACGGGTCTGATGGGGAGAAGGTGAAGGTGCGGGACTTGGCATTGAGTTTTGCCGGCGATCGATGTCCATCTCTGAACAAAAAGCCCAAACTCATCTTCGTCCAAGCATGTCAGGGAATTGAGAACCAAGGTAAATGTCTTTTTCAGAGTTATTGATTTCTTACAATAAATTGTAACGTGTTTTTATGTTTACTTCACAGCTCCAGTTCGGGTGAATCCGTACCAGGACATAACAACAGACGGACCGGAGAGTAGCCCCACAGTGTGCGATTTCTTCGAAGCCTGGGCCACCGTCCCTGGCTTCGTCTCGTACAGATCTGAAAGCCGAGGTACTTGTCACATTGAACCACACACATTGTTTTAGACCAATACACCAGTGTCATTGCTTGCAGGTTCAATCTTTGTGAGCGCGCTGTGTGATGTACTACAACACGTGGGCCACGAACAACACCTTGAGGACGTGATGAAACTTGTTCACACTAAGGTAAGTGGACAGGACCACAAGACGTCGGCCGAATCGAGCATACACAAGCAGATGCCTGTTTACACTTCGTGCCTGACGAAGAACCTGAGATTCACACGTCATAAAGAGTGGTTCATCGACTCCCTCGTGGAACGCCTCGAAGAGCATTTTTTAAATCTGTTGATAAGATATCACGTGTACAACGACGTGCGCTACAAAACCAGTTCTTGGATGTTGGCCGTTGAAAATGTGCAGTAAAAGAACACACATGTGTCGTTTCTGCACAATACGTGTTGCTATCTAAACACCAATCTAGTAATGTACTGCCCGTCAACTAACAAGTGCCTTTCCAAGTGCAACAAAATGTGATGCTGAATTGTGAGATGTGGTTATATAATATGCAATTTTCTCTTGATGCGGTGGTCGTGTAACGTTTACAAATCATTTGGAATAAATATAAACAAGTTTTTTTGCCATAAGTCATTCATCATTCAACCATACTTATGTGTGGCCATGTAAAGTAGCACATATAATCTATGAGTCGGCAATCGAAGTCACTTTGTTTTTTTTTAAACGCCATCTGCCGGTCGGCTGTCTTAGCGTATCTTCAATGACAGCTGTAAACACTGGATTCGTCTCGTGCCCCGTATGACGTGTACTTTGGTCGCATGCGGTACTTAAATATGCAGAAACCCTTGATATTAGGAAGCTGCTCAATATGTTACACTTAGCACACCCGTACGTTACCTTTGTCGCATGGCTGTTGGCTGCGGCCGGCTCAGCCAGCTGCCAGCGGCCGATGGTCCCTGAGAGTTACTATGGTAAAGACCACCTGCTGAGCCTCCAAAACGAAGTGAAAGATCTTTTCTATCATGCTTACGACAATTACATAAAGTACGCTTACCCTTCAGACGAACTGCAGCCTCTCACGTGCCGTGGCGTTGACACGTGGGGGAGCTACTCGTTAACGCTAATTGACGCCCTAGATACTCTGCTCATCCTAGGTAACAAGACTGAGTTCCGGCGGATAGTCGAGCTGCTTTCCCTGCGAAGAGACTACGACAACGACATCAATGTATCTGTTTTTGAAACGAACATTAGGGTGTTGGGAGGGCTGCTCAGCGCCCATCTCCTCTCTCACAAGGCTGAGATGGAGCTTGAACCAGGGTGGCCGTGCAACGGGCCACTGTTACGACTGGCGGAAGACGTCGCCATGAGACTTCTACCTGCCTTCAATTCCTCAACCGGCATGCCTTATGGTACCGTGAACCTGCGTTATGGAGTCCCTCAGGGTGAAACACCCGTAACTTGCACGGCAGGGATTGGTACCTTTCTCGTAGAATTCGGGACGCTTTCAAGGTTAACGGGAAACCCTGTTTTTGAAAATGCTGCCATGAAAGCCATGAATAGCCTTGTAGACCATCAATCGAGTATAGGACTCCTCGGCAATCATATCAATGTTGAAACGGGACAGTGGGTTGCCACCGACTCGGGTATTGGGGCTGCAGTAGACTCGTACTTTGAATACCTAGTCAAGGGTGCCGGCTTGCTGTCACGCCCCGAGCTGATGGAAACCTTCTGGAACCATTTGAAACCCATCAACGAGTACATGCGGAAAGACGATTGGTATTTCTGGGTGACGATGACTAAAGGTGCTGTTACGCTACCTGTTTTCCAAAATCTTGAAGCATACTGGCCCGGAGTGTTGAGCATGGTGGGTCTCAATGCCGATGCTACCAGAACAATACAGAATTATTACCATGTTCTCAAGCATATTGGCTTTGTACCAGAGATGTACGATGTACAGCAAGGTCAAGTAAGGTCGCAGCGGGAAGGCTACCCCCTTAGACCAGAATTGATAGAGTCACTCGTGTACTTGTACCGTGCTACGGGTGACAAATCGTTACTAGCTGTTGGGGAAGATGTCCTACGAGCTATTCAGCACAGCGCTCGGACACCGTGTGGCTACGCGACCGTCAAGGACACTCGAGATCATCGCCTCGAGGACCGCATGGAATCATTCTTCCTAGCGGAGACGACAAAGTACCTTTACCTACTGTTTGATCCTCAGCACTTCATCCATGGGACGGGCACCTGTGGCAAGGTTCACCGCAGCGGTGGTCGGACGTGCATCCTTGACGCCGGGGGGTTCGTCTTCAACACGGAAGCCCATCCAATAGACATTGGCAGCCTAGACTGCTGTCATGGTCCTCGGGATGAAACAGTCTGGAACGATATCTGGTTTGGAGGCCAAACAAAGTTAGGGGATTCTCTTGATTTAGTGGAAAATCCTTCTGCGTTATCTTTCAACGACGATGCTTATGGGAATGACTGCAAGCCGAGAAGCTGGCAGCATTATTTTCTCGTCAGAAGTGAGGGCATCAACATCCAAGACCAACGGGCGAACAGGACGGTTAAAAAAGCGCGGGAAAGCAAATTTGAACTCCTAACGTGCCAAGGGGCTTCTTTTTTCGAAAGAATGTGCATTGGTGGCGAAGTGTGCGAGTTGTAAATAAACTTTGATCCTTAAATATATACCTGTTTTAAAAATCATTCAATTTACTTGTCAGGATCAATTATTAAAAATCAAATAACCGTCATCAAGTGACATAACTTACGTTTAGTTAGGATTTGCCGGCGCCAAATATCTGCGCTACCAAGCGGCCATAAGCGGAACTTGTGAAGACAGATAAATAACCGGAATGGCGGCTGCCAGATTAAATGAAGGAAACTCTCGCTCCCTCTTAGATTCTGTTGATGTAGTTCTGGTCGACTGCGATGGTAATGCATTACTAAAAGTTGAACATTGCTTGTATACTAATTATCAATATGAAATTAGGTGTTCTATGGGCTGGAAACTCCGCAATACCCGGTTCCTCAGAGACCCTGAACCTTCTGAGATCATATGGAAAACGGGTCTTTTTCGTCACGAATAACAGCACAAAGACAAGAGCGCAATACTTGAAGAAATTAACGAGTATGGGCTTTCAAGCCGCTCTGGTATGCGATCCTCTGCTCCGATATGAAGCAAACTTCAGTTCTTAACATAATTCACGATCTTACGACAGGAGGAAATTGCAACGTCGGGTTATCTGGTCGCCTCCCACCTAGCTTCTATCGGTTTTAACAGAACCGTTTATCTCATAGGCAGCCCTGGTCTAGCTGAAGAGTTGGATAATCACAACATAAAGCACACAGCGCCTGGAATTGACAATCTACCAACGGACGTCCACTCGTGGATAAACAACGGGATCCAGCTCGATCAAGATATTGGCGCTGTGGTTGTCGGTTTCGATGAACACATAAGCTACCCCAAGATGCTTAAAGCTGCAAACTACTTGGCTAATCCAGGTTGTGTGTTCTTGGCTACTAACGCGGATGAGACACTTCCCGTCGAGGTCCCGTTGGTTGTCCCTGGCACGGGAACCATGGTCGCTGCCATAAAAACCTGCTCGCAGAGGGAGCCACAGATTTTTGGCAAACCTTCTCGGCCAATGTTTACTGCCATTCAGAACCAGTGCGAATTTGAACCCAGTCGAGCGCTTATGATTGGCGACAGGTATGACAAATCAACATGAAGTAACGAGCCATAATTGTAGTCTTCAACAAATTTTATTACAGGTGCAACACTGATATCATGTTCGGGAAAAACTGCGGAATGCGGACACTGTTGGTGCTTACAGGGGTAACAAACAGAGAACAACTCGAGAAGTTTCAGACGGATGGGAAAAGGGACTTGATTCCCGACCTGTACACGGATAAACTCGGAGACCTTCTCGACTTTTTAAAGATATCAGCGTAGATGAATTAACCCTCCTTAGCATCTTTTAACTCGTGTAGTGCTTTCTCTAGTGCAGAAATAAATAAATGAAGCTCCTTTTTGTCAAATTCCAATTGTGTTTTTCTGGCCTTGGTAATAAGGTCGAGCTGGATGGTGGGTTGCATTAAACCACTGATTTGACTGCTTTCAATTGTAGCCTGCAAAGAAATTCCGTAATGTTGACGAACTCTGCCAATTAATCTGTCGTATTCACCTGCAGCCTCCAATCAAAATCAAGGAGTTCGTCCATGTTCTTTTCAGGTTACTCTTTGATAACGAACTGTCAAAACACGGCCGAAGAACGAAAGTCACACCATGACCATTAAGGTAGCCTGTCGGGACAGTAGGCGGAGCCTGTAGCTGCTCTTGGTACCAATAGGCTCCTCCCACTGTGCCTGCCGGGTACCTTTAAGGCGTTTTCTTTTCACGGGAAGTTTTGTGCCGTGCCGTCGAACTGACGAGCAGAGCGTGTTCTTTTGACTCTGACCGAGCTGCTCTGACGGCACAGGCAGCGTTCTTTTGAACCAGACGGTCGAACCCGTCCGTCAGGGCCGGGAAAAGTTGAGAC
>JAIQCU010000248.1:37500-64768 GCA_022114935.1 Leptestheria dahalacensis | reverse complement strand
AAACATTCGGACTCCAACGCTCACTTTCACCGCCCGGCGCGCTACAGAAATCCACAAATAAACGAGAAAAAAAAATTATAGAAAGATAAATAACAGAAAAAAAAACACAGTGAAAATGTCTACGAAGAAATTACACTGAACGAAACTGAAATTTCAGTTTTAAATCGGCCGACCTTAAGTGCTAGATAGAAGCGAGGTTGCTGGGATAACGTGGACCCTATCATCGCAGTGACATTCTTTTCAAGTGAAATCAACTTTTGGGCACTGAAATCTTATCTTTCAATGAAGAGAATAATAATAGGATTGATAACCAATCTAATACCTCTGTACTGAACTATTATAAAAATAGCCGTACAATTACAGTTTGAAGTTCTGAAATTATTGAAAGAAGTTAACGAAATAGCAGTCTCCACAACAAGCCTTAACTTATTACATTAATAGTATTGCACTCGATAAATAATCACATATAACATTAACAGACTTCCATTTAGAAGAACGGTTAACACGATATCTTGAACAGTACAGGTAAGAGATAGTCAATAGCGGCACTTTACCTAGAAAAAATGAAATAAAAAAGCTAATTTGTCAAAATCAAACCGTACGAAATAAACAAGTAACAGAAACATAACATTCAATTCAACTGTAATTACATTACTAATAGTCTACCGACAATACTCACTTAAATGATCTTTATCTCACACTTAAACTGCCACAGCTTTATAGTTATTCGATAATCAGAGAATGTCACTGCGATCAGTCCTCTTCAGTTAACCAGAGGAAAGTGAGGCGAAAACTACCAATCAGTTTAGATTTAAACCAAAACCGGGAAAGCGCAACAAGGGAAGGCGGCGGGGGGACAAAGGTTAGGGGGGCGTGTCTACAGCCCACCAATGAGGAGCGAGAGGGGGCGGTGTGTGTTTTAACATCCACCATCCTCCGCCTCTTCTTCGGTGACGATGCGGACCGTTTGTGCAGCCACCGCCTCGTCCAGGGCGGGCAGGGTGACTTTCCGCTGCAGGCGCACCCGGACACTCGTGCTCACATCGACTCGCTGCACACGAACTGGTCACAGCCAAGAGGTTTTAAAACACCAAGAAAAAAAGGAACGGAATAGAAGGAAACGGGCGGGCGAAGCGGCAATAGTTTTTTCTTTCTTTTAACAGGAGGTTTGCGAGGCGGTGGGAAAAATTAATTTTTAAATTTAAAGTGCCAAAATAAAAAAAAAACAAATTAAAAAAATAATAGGAAAGCCAATCGAGCTGTAACTATAATTAGCCGTTTACCAATGAAACAAAAAATACTATATATCAGAAATTAGTCAATTAAAATTCGCAGATTATCATCAAACTAATCCTACAAATTCAAAGAATCATGGAGGGTAATCCATGGCCAAAATGAGAGAGCCCCAGCACGTTAGCCGTGCGGTGAAGTATTTTTTAAATGAATTAAAATTAAATTTAACTTTAAAATGAATATTTCGCTGGAGTTAGTTTGAGAATGACGTGCAGGCAACTTACTCCTGTCCAGATTGCGTTGCAGGTGAGTAGCGATCCGGCTGCGGGCGTCGTTGAACTCCAGAAAGAGGCCCAGTCTCAGTAGGGTCGGGTTCTGCTCCACCAGATTGGTCAGTTCCATCTCGGCTTTGTTGCCCAGCACTTGCGACCTCTGCCAATCAAACGTTTACGTAAATAATAATAATAATAATTACTATTATTATTATTATTATTATTATTATTATTATTATTATTGTTATACTTAAAATACTAAATATCAATAACTTGGTACTTGATTGAACTGTAATTAAATAGCTAACCAATGAAGTTAAACATTACTGAATCAAAAAAGCGCGAGTGTCGTGAATTTTTTAAAAAAAAACTTAAAATATCTCATAATACAACTAATAAATTTAAATTTAAAAAAGGGTTCACTTTAGTTTTGATATTCGCCCAGAATTATATGCGTAAAACGGGGATAATTATACAGGAAAGTACTATTAAATGTTCATTATCATTAATCATTACAATTAATTAATTAAATAAAAAACCTGGTTAGTTGCTCGAAATTCCTCAATGGATTTGTGCACCAGCATGGCTTTAGCGAGCCGGACAATGATGGCGGCACTCAGCAGGTTAGATTCGATACTGTAACGAGACAGTTAGTTAATTTTAAATAAGTTTAGATTACTTTATTAACTAATTCAATTTATTTATTTTAACTAATTACTATAATTATTGATTAATTTCGTTAATATTCACATATATTATTATATTTGTATATTTGCCGGCCTACAGGGCCGCGACCAAGGCGTTAATATTCATATATTAACTATTATTTAATTTAATTCATTTATTATTTTTAATACTTTAGTAATTAATGACTCAAAGCTAAGAGCGAATGTCACCTGAGGACGCGAAGGGTCGAGTTCCTTTCCAAAGCGACAGCCAGTAGTTCCGTCGTGCGGTCCGTCAGTCCCGTGTTGCACAGATTGAGAACCTCGAGGCGTGTGTTGGTTTCCAGGGCTTTAAAGAGTCTGTAAATGTCGAAATTATAATATTAGAGGAGATTATCTCTAATTCTAATTACATTTAATTCTAATTACATTCAATTCTAATTACATTATGTCTTATACTTAAAGACAATAGTCTAACTGATGCAATTAAAAGAGACAATACGACGATTTCCTGCTATTACATTTAATGATAATTAAGTTAAAATTTGGTCACACTAACATAAGATTCTACTTAAATCACGATCTAATGAAACAAACTAGCATTTGACCATATAAAAAAGGAAATAAAAAGGTAACCACGTATCAAATTCAACAGTGATTAGATTAGTACCTAATTACAGTAAAATAGAATTCTAATTAAAATACACTCTAATGAAATAATAGATCAACGGATTCGATAGAAATTAAATAATGTAACCAGCGATCAAATATAACAATTAAAATATATTCGATTACACTAAAAATTATTCTACCCAAATTATATTCTACTAAAAATACACTGATGCATTTGTAAATAGACTTACTAATTAGATGAAATATAAATTAAGTAGACTGAATTATATTATTAATTTGTATGTAATTTCTTAATTAATTAATCAACTAATAAAAAAACTTAAAAATAAGAAGGTACCACAGACCAAATCTAAATAATAAATACCCTAATATCTATTGGCACTAAACTAGAATTCTAATTTAATTACGTTCTAAAGGTAACCAGCCATCTAACTGTAATAAATAAGATTTAAATCTAATTACCGCTAGGATAGAATTCGAACTAATGTATGTTGTAATATTTTAAAAAAATAATTAATTTTATCAAATAAAAAAAAGGGAATAAGAAGGTTACCGTTTGAACTGATCATCAGAGATGCTGACGTTGTTCAGATTGAGAGCGACCAGCTTGGAGTCATCGTCCCTGACTTTGATGATCGAATCCTCGGGGTCCGTACTGTTGGGCGGCTCGGCGGGAAGCGCTTTGGGCTGCGAGGCCTTGGTGATGCCGTCCCAGCCCAGTCCCACCTTTTCCTTGTTCAATAGAGAGGCGTGGTATTGGTCCTGGTTCATCATCGAGTGAAATCCCAGAATCGCTAATAATAATAATTATTAATATCATCATTATTATTATTAGATGAATAATCAATACCGGCCAGATCGACTAACTCTTCCTCGGTGGCGGTGCCAAGAGCTTGTTCGTATTCGTCGCCCAGGTCAAACGAGACGCCTTCGTCAATGCGCTGCGGTATCTGAGGTTCCGGAGGAGGTATCCACTGCAAAAATATTATATGTATATAAATTCAGTTTCGCTGTATTATACAAATGATATAGCCTTTTAAATGCATTTTTATATATATTATTCCAAATTTCAACTTACGGTTAACTGAACTACTAATTAGGAGATCCATACAAGGATAACAGCAAAATTCGACTAATATTTATCTTAGTTTTATGTTGACTTACTTCTAATTTTTATTTTTTTTCCTAGTTTAGATTGTGAGAAAACCTCGATTTTTAATATCTGCTACCTATTAACATATAACTAAATACTGATATGATTGAAGTAACAAGTTAACAGTAAACTGAAGGTTATACTTTCTTTCCCCGAACAACACCCGCCACGTACGGAACCGAGTCGGGGATATCGGGCGTCTCCATGGCAATTTTGTTGATGTGCTCAATGAGCTTCTGACGGTTTACGGGACCGGTGGGTTCCCGAGCGCAAGCGTAGCTGCATCGTTGGCTTGGAGGAAGGAACCGATCCTGCGAAAACCAAATCATGAAAGCAACTCACAACGTTCGCGGAGATAACAGTGAAATATACTTAAGGTAGGTCATGGAGGGAATCAACTTTGAACATGACTTACGTCAGGATCGACTTCCTTGGAAAGTATCTCAAGCTCCTCCGCCGACAGCTGTTTCAGTAGGTCGTCAACGTCGACATCGTCATAGTCGGAGAGGTCCTTGCCATAGAGCTTCTTCGTAGTCATCTCGTGCAGTGGTTACGATATACTTCTTCTGTGCGAGTAACACAAATTAGAAAAAGAGACAAAGACAAGAGTTCGGAGAGAAACGTGTCGTCACTGAACGTTTCCCAGGGACATTTCGTAACTCGAGTTTTTCAACCCGCGTTCCATATCCCGACCCACAGTAACACTAGCCTCAATTTTGTAAGTTTTCTCCAACAACACAAAAACGCTACCGTGGTTAAGCTTCAGGTTACCCAGCCATGGAAATAAGGACAAGGAAAAGTTACGTTAAAAAATACCGTTTTTGTTTATTTATTTACTGAGCAAGTGCTTCATCCTGCTATTTTCAATTTGCAAAAACCCAGTTCTGTCTTGTTCACGCTGCGCTAACACGTACGACGTTAACACATTAACACTTGTAAATAAATAGGAAGCGGATCAAGTGCTAATAGATATATACCCGGTGAACGGGTTCGTTAAACGGTAAAAGCTTTATTTTGCACACGTACCCTCAAGAAAACATTTACCCGATGCGCCCAATGCAGTGGTACTGTACTGCCACTCCCTCTCGGCTCTTTCCTTCGCAACTAATATCGATTACTGAATGCAAATCGATACTTAAAAATTAAATTCACATAATTCATTTCTAATCAGTTTTACTCTGAGTAAATTCTAATGAAATATATAGTCGATAAATGTAATTCCCATACTATGTTTATATTTCTGTAATATGTAAATGGTTAGATAAATAGGTAAGTATAGATAGGTAGGTAGGTAGATAGATAGATACTAGATAGATAGATAGATAGATAGATACATAGATACATAGACAGAGAGATAGAGAGATAGAGAGATAGATAGGTAGATACATAGATACATAGATAGGTAGATACATAGATACATAGATACATAGGTAGATAGATAGATAGATAGATAGATAGATAGATAGATAGATAGTTTATGCTGCGATACTGTAATGGCGACCTAAATATAGGTTCCATAGTGCATTGATGCATTCCACGGTATCTCATTGCATTCAGTTATATTGCCAATTTTTACTACCACCTAATAGCAGAATTGTTTTATCATTTACTTACTGTATTTATATTTCATATTATTTTATTACAACTTTCTTTTGTTTCGTTTCATTTCATGTCGAAAAAAATACTTGAAGAAACGACCGTCCATTGGCACAATTTTGAAATGCGATTTGTCATAAATCCGGCGAGCTTGTCATTTTTGGCCTTCACACCGTTTCCTTATTGCTCGTTTTTTACACCTTCATTTCCAAGCTCTTGTTGGACTGAAAAGAAACCACTGGAATTGAAAGAAACTATCGATATTTTTCTATTGGTTTTAATGCAAACAGTGAACTTGACGTGGGTTATTTTGGTACTTGTTCCTCACAACCCAGCACCCGAGTATTCTTAAATGGGTATGGACCTACTTTCGCAACAACCAGAGCAACCCTATACGTAAATGCAGCAAACCCTGAATCTGCCAATGAAGATTTCGATTGTCTTCTGTCCTGGAAATTTGATTGGTTTTACTGATTCATGAATTAATTTAACTTGTAAATCTTGTTGAAACTGAACGGAGATTACTGGTACTGCGCATGTGCTCTATAGGTGAAGCTATTTTAGCGATTGGCTTTTGTCCAAGACCTGTTTACTACTTGGATGCGTAAAAATTCTGCAGTTTCCTATTAATTTTTTGACATGCACAGAACCGAAAGCATGGTCAACACAACACACGAGGTATTTTCATCTTATTCGTCACTATCTATCTGCATATAAAATATCAATCGATTTCTACGAATTAGATTCCAATAATCATTAGTTTTCAGTTAACTTGGGAAAGTTTTGAATTAAAAAGGAAGGAAATAAATGAGATCTTTTATTTATATTTTTAATATGTAAGTAGGTATAGATAGATAGATAGGTATAGGTAGACAGATAGATGGATAGCTAGATGTACTGAATGACATTCCGCATATAGTTATAATTAGTGTAGTTAACAAGAGGAGTACAAATTGTGAAATATTCTTCTTGTTTCGAAACAGTTTGAGCAGTTCTTAAATTATATTTTAACTGGTATTAAAGTAAAGTAATGCAAGATAATTATATGTTATAAATATAATATACAATTTAATTTATAAAAATTGATAATATATGTGTATAAATTATATATGTCTGTGTGTTTGTGTGTAATGAAAATAACCATATTAAAAGCGATGAAAGAAATGCATTGCAAGACAAATATGTATTCAACACTCAAAAGGATAACTACTTCGTCTTGGTAAAACAGAGCCGTTCGCTTATTCCATCTTGCATGGTCACCTGTACAGTTGTTATGTCGATAACTCTTTCAACATACTCATTTTCGAAGTGAAATGTTAAAAATAAAACTCTGTAAAACACTTCATTTCAACATTAATTCATTTGTATGATTCTATTAACACCGTTCTCATGCCACAGCTATCTTAAACCTTAGTGTAAATTGATTGACAGAACATCGGATCCCAACCGGCACCAGAACCCCACTTTTCTATCTATCTCCCTATTTCTCTCTCTCTCTCTATCTATCTATCTCTCTATCCAACTAACTATCTTTATCTATCGATCTATCTATCTATCTATCTCTCTCTCTCTCTCTCCCTATCCATCTTTCTATCTATCTATCTATCTATCTCTCTCTCTCTCTCTCTCTCTCTCTCCCTATCCATCCATCTATCTATCTATCTATCTATCTCTCTATCATCTCTCGATCTCTCGATCTCTCTATCTATCTATCTGTCTATCTCTCTACCTACCTACCTATACCTACCTACCTATATATCTACTGGCCTATGCCAGTTGGGTTCTGGGGCCGGATGGAATATGATGGTTTGCAACCGGGTGCTACATGAATTGCCAAAGCAAGATGGATATTGCAAACGTATCTTCCCATACGGACCCCCCAGTGAGTTCGCAAAACTGTCATATGATGTATCTTTAGTGGTTTTCAGTGACATCTAGAGACATTTTCGCTAAATGCATAAATCAGTCATTGCACGTACAAAACCCCAGTGCAAAAAATCAGCAGGTCTACCAGCAGCTCGACCAGCTCTAGGCAGGAACTACTGATATTTGCCCAAATCCTATAGGCAGACGGTTAGCAGTAGGTCGTCCAGCAGGTCCTCGACCTGCTGGTTTTGTATTAAGATTAAAACAGCTTGCTATACAGAAGGCTTTAATAGTTAAATCGGTTTCTAACCATCTATGGATTTCAAATTACACTTCTAAAATGGTAAGAAATCGCAAGAAACATGAGCACATCAAAGACAGTAATAACAGTCACGTAAACGCAGTGGCGTGCCAAGGGGAGGGCAAAGTGGGGCAGCTGCCCAGGGCCCAGGTCGAGCTAGGGGCCCATTTTTGCTGTCCGAGGGGCCCAGAAAGGACTCTAGCTGGGCCTTCAACTCCCAAGAATTAGGGATTTTGCCCAGGGCCCCAAAGTCCCTCGGCACGCCACTGCGTAAACGTGCATTTGACATTGGTTATGTGTGAACACACAAATCCTTACTAACTAGTTGAACTAGTTCTTTTGTGACGTTATTTGCAGTTCTTTTGAAAACCTTAAGAAGACATTTTACACATCTCCCGTTTTTTAAAAACGAATTACAAAAACTGATGGCGGCACGCTCAGTAACAACTTTACTGTATAGTTATGAGATTAAACTTATATATAGTGTAGTGATTACACCCTACCGACCCTTAAATCCATTCCACATAAAGATATGCACAAGTCCTAGTTTCTAAAATAAAAAATTATATGTGAATAAAGTTTACAATTGCCGCTAGGTGGCACGCCTTGCAAAAACAACATCAGCCAGCTCCAGCAGCAGACTGTTTCCCTATTCTATTTCTGTCGAGTTCACTCCTGCTTTTTATAAATAGTTGGCACAGGGGACGGAGGGGTTGAAAATCTTGTTTATAGGTCTTGTTTCACGTTAAAAAGACGCTGCTTCGAGAACGGTCTAGAAGTTTCATCAGCCGCCTTTATAAAAGGATAAAACAAGGGACCAGATTTTCATACTTTGACATTAAGGTACCGAACCGTGATCCCCTAGAAACAGTCCATAAAGAAGCAATCTTATTAACCGTATTTACCTCGTGTTATCCACGTTTTGATAGCCATGACTGCAGAGATGGATAATAACATGGAAACCGTGAAAACGTTGAAAGAGGCGGGCAATGCGGCCTACGGGGAAGGCGACTGGATCGCCGCCCTCGACCATTACACCCGGGCACTGAAGCTGATGGAGCTCGACGTACCCGAGAAGGCCATTCTGCTGAAAAATAGAGCTGCAGTGCACTTGAAACGCAACGACCATGAAGCGACGGTCAAGGATTGCACTGCTGGTATGATAGAATATGCTAACCCACTTGTCGAGATTCTCTAAATCGTGACGCTTTAGCCCTGGAGATCTCGCCAAACGATCCTAAGGCCCTCTTCCGAAGATGCCAGGCCTACAAGGCGCTCGAGCGGTACGAGGAAGCGTACAAAGACGCCAGGGAGGTCTTCAATTTGGACAAGAATAACAAGACGATTCAGCCGATTTTGAAGCGACTTCACGATATCGTGCAGGATAGAGTATGAAACAATAACAGAATCAATTTACTTTCTGAGATTCTTTAATTAATATCCAAGTAATGTGTTATAGAATTTATACTTTAAATAATAATTAACGCTTAAGGTAAAAAATAATCCGTAGTAGTAACTCAATAAAATAAAATAGAAATACATATAAACATACAGCATAAGGAAAGATAATTAAGTAACAAGCTTTAATTTAACTACAGTAACATGAATTACATGTTGATTTCTGTTTGCAGATTAATAAAAATGCCCAGACAACGACCAAAGTGAACCAGATGATGCAAATCGCCTTCGACCTGGGCACGTCCTCGGAGAAGCGGGAGACCGCCATGAGCAACATACTCGTTTTAGCCAAAGAAAACGCCGGTATATCACACAACTAAACTGTTGAATTAAAAATCCTATCGGCATCTTAATCAAAATCCCTATTAACTTTAATTACAGTAAAGATAATTGGATTTCAAGTTGATATAGTTAATGTTTAAGTTTTTGTTATCGAAATAACCACCAAGTATTTGTTGGTGTTCTAGGTGCGGAACTGCTGGTAAAGGAGAGAGTCATTCAGAAAATCGCTTCTCTGCTCAAATCGGAAAAGAATCCCGACATCGTAACGAACAGCATTCGAACCATTGGTGAACTATGCAGGGGAAATGCCGCTCGGGTATAAATGGCGTTACTTACCGATTGAAAATGACGATGAATATGGTTAAAATGTCATTGCAGACGAAATCAGTATTGCAAGAAATCGGCGTCCCGTGGTTCATCGAGCTGCTGAGCACCCGCAATCAGGACCAGGTCAACGCTGCCGAGTACTGTTTGCAGATCATTCTCAACGCGCTGTCTGGAATGAAACTGAAGGACGACCCCGCTCCTAACAAGGACATGTGCAATGGTTTGCTGCTTATTTTCGACCTTTCCGTATTACTACTATTACTATTATTATTATTATTCTTATCATCATTAATCTTTCGGTACTTCTGATTTGTGAGATTTTTTTTATTGGATTATCAAATTTTTATTCTTGTTGTTTTACAGAAAACCGAAAGGAAATTGATACTCTGCTGACTTGCTTATCCTACTGCACTACAAGCCGCTCAATGACCGGTATTGGAAGAGACGCCGTGCTCAGTTTAATCATTAGGAATGCAGAGTACCGCGCTCTGGATTGGGCCGAGAGATTTGTCGACATCAACGGTATTGGGTCTAAAATATAATTCCAGAACGTACATAATTTCTAAAAGCTATAAATAGCTTTAATTAATAAATTTATTAATATTAAGTTTCGTTCCTTTTGCAAATCATCGAACTATATTGTATAGACATTCTGTATCAAAATCTAAAATGTTACCTGCTCATTGTAAGCTGAATTTCCAAGTTTTAAAAGAACTCAGTTGGTTTATTTTTGATTTTGTAATTTTGCTTCTATCTATCTATCTATCTATCTATCTATATATCGATCCGTGTGTCTATCTATGCATCTATCTATCTGTCTGCCTCTGTATCTGGTTATCTATTTATCTGTTTATCTACCCATCTATCTATCCATTTGCGTTAACTAGCTACCTACCTACCTACTTCCGTGCTTACTTATATATCCTACCCATCTATCTGTCTGTCTGTCTGTCTGTCTCTCTCTCCATCCGTCCATCTATCTATCTTTCTATTAGTATGTCCAACTATCTGTCTATCTGTGTAATTGTCTATATATAAAATTGTCTCTCTGTCCGTGTATCTATGTGTACCTATTTATCCAACTATTAATATTTGTAGGTGTCCAACGCCTAATGGAAGTGGCCAGCGAACTAGAAGAATACAAATACGAGTCTTCCATGGAGATCACGGCCAATACCCGGACCACGGTTTCCGTCTGCCTGGCCAAGATTTACGACAATATGTACTATGACCACGCCAGGGAGCGTTTCAGTGCCAAAGTTGATGAATTCATCAAGTAATGACCCGTTGAATTTGCACACCCTAAATTGAGTTATTTTATACATTTTGATTTGATAATAGTAAATTTTTATAAAAATTTAAATTTGATTTTTTGCGATCAAATTTAATAGGGAAAAGCTCCTGTCTCCCGACATGGAAAGCAAAGTGCGTGTCGTTGTGTCCGTTACGACTCTGCTGCTGGGTCCCCTGGACGTGGGTAGCTCGACCGTGGCGAAGGAAGGCGTCATGGAGATGATTCTGGTCATGGCGAACAGTGGTGATTTCCTGCAGCAGGTAATTCAGTGCGGTTCTGTTGAACTGGTAATGGCGGAAATAGCGCACCATATTGTTACAGATGTTATATTATATTATGTTTACATAACCTATATGTAATATTACTTATCAATGTTTGAGATAATTACTGCCAGTGAAATGATAGGTTGTTGCACTAAAAAAATTATCAATGAAATGAAGTTATCCAGTTACATAATTCCACTCATAATAATGGTAGCTGTTGGTGAAGCAATAAGTGATAGATAGGTAGATAGGTAAGATAGATAGATAGGTAGATAGATAGATAGATAGATAGATAGATAGATAGATGGATAGATAGATAGATAAAAGATAGATAAGATAGATACATAGACAGATGGATAGATAGATAAATAGATAGATAGATAGATAGACAGATAGATAGATGGATGGGTGGATAGATAGATAGACGGATAGATAGATAGGTAAATGGACGGATAGATAGGTAGGTAAATAGATAAATAGGTAGATGGGAGATGGGAGCTATATAGATAGGCAGATAGATAGATAGGTAAATGGACACACATAGATAGATAGGTACATGGATATATAGGTAAATAGATAAATAGATAGATGGACAGATAGATAGGTAGATAGATAGATAGGTAAATATTAGAGATAAATAGCTAGATAGGCCGATAGATATGTAGATATTTAATTTGAAACATTGAGAAATATTGGTTTGTGACTATTGAAAGTAGTAGAGGCTAACTGTTGAATGGTGATTTGGGATAGCGAGTCGCCTGTGAAGCCATCATCGCCGCTGCCAACAAGAAAGACAAGGCCGTCTCTATCATCAGCCAGGGCGTCAATATCCTGAAGAAGCTCTACCAGACTGGATCGGATAATATCAAGGTTTCGACCTTCCCTTTTTTTATACAGAATTGATACTCTAATTCCATAAAATGTTGTAATTAAATCAGTACTTTCACGGTACTTCAGTTAACGACTTTACTTAGTCAACAAAGATATTTCAAAAGAGTTCAACTTGAGTGAATGCACCGTCGAAACGAGCAGTTATTAAAATTAGAAATCGCTTAATAAATAACTCATTGATTATTAATATGTAATAAGGGTATCACAGTAAGATTAACTAATAATAAATAATAAATTTGACTTGATAATTTAATTAAATTTTGATTGGGTGTACTGAAAATACAGTTGTGTTACAGGTCAGGGCCCTAGTGGGATTGTGCAAGTTGGGCAGCAGCGGTGGTAGCGATGCTTCGTGGCGCCCCTTCTCTGACGGCTCCACTCTGAAACTAGCGGAAGCCTGCAGAAGGTAAATATCGAGCCCAAAACATCAATATTTGTACGATATTAATTAATTCAAATTAGATATAAAATAATATAAAAAAATTTATAATTAATAACTTAATATTACAAAGTCATTCGTTAATTGATTAATTAAAATGATGCGTATTTACTTGTATGATTAACCTGTGAGTAGACATTCAATTAACATTGTTTTAATAGATATATATGAATTTTTAAAAATTATAAATCTTAAATAGAATAGAAGTCAGCATGTATATACGTATATATCAATCATGATTTATAAACGATAAGTTATAATGAAATAAATATTGACAAGAGGACACGTTTATGGATGTCTGCCTGTCTCTAAATTGTATTATTTAAATAAAATGTTAAGAATGTTGAATTGTTTTTTTCAGTATTCTTATCTTGAGTTGAAAATTAATCATTACCTAATTAACTTAAGTTTTCACGTCTAATGTAGAACTGCTCCTGTTATTACGACTGATTTCTTTTCGCACTTAAAGACTCTGTCTAATGAAGTATTTAAATGAATTACATTTGACGTGTTTTGATTGCAGATTTCTAATCAACCCTGCCAAAGACAAGGACATGCGCAGGTGGGCCGCCGAGGGTTTGTCTTACCTGACGTTGGACGCTGAGGTCAAGGAGAATCTTATCGAGGACCGTCCTGCTCTTCACGCTCTCATTGAATTGGCCAAAGTAGGCAATTTGACACGGGGCGGGGGGCTTATAAATTCACACAATTCTAATAGTTATTTCTTGAAATAACTACCGGAGACGGACTAAAATATGTTCACCTGATTCAATTAATAAGTTATTTATGATCAGTAAAACAGATTAGTCTGATAAACTACCCGTTAGAGTTTGTAATTGAAATTCATAATTTATAGTTGAGCTAATATGAAGAAAATCGCCTGTAAAATTTAACCAAGTTGGCGTATTGATTTTGTAGATTGTAATAAGTTTGAATTGATGTTTTTTTAACATTGGTTAAAAAAATGAGGAATATTTGTATTTAATTGGTAAATTATTTCTGAAATAGACTGGCGATTTGTCGGTGGTCTACGGCGTCGTGTCCACGTTTGTCAACCTGTGCAACGCCTACGACAAGCAAGAAATCATTCCTGAAATGATTGAGCTGGCCAAATTCGCCAAGCGCCATATCCCCGAGCAGCACGAACTCGACGACCCCGACTTTGTCATCAAACGAACCGAAGTAACTATTTGGTCTAACCTGATAACCTCTCACATTGTTAAATATATTTAATAAAGTTAATTGTAACAATTAGTAAAGGGGTAATGAATAAATTAACCTTCAATTATAATATCAAATACTGGAATGGTAGAGAGAGGGGGGAATAGGAAGTGCAAAGTAAAAGGGATTGGAGTTGAGACAGACAGTTAGGTAGGTAGATAGATAGATAGATAGATCGATAGATTGACAATTAGGCAGATAGCTAGGTAGATAGACAGATAGACAGATTGATAAATAGATAGATAGATGCATAAATAATGTTGATAGATAGGCAGACAAGTACGAAGGTAGGTAGGTAGATGGACAATTCCATTATTGTTGATGTATGAATGGATGATACGATGTTATGTAGATACGAGTTGCTTTGCTGTACGTAAAATAATATTTATAACATAATGTCGTGTTATAATATGGTACGTGTGTACGTGTATGTCCAACTCGACGATCCCGACTTTATAGTCAATCGAACGAGGTTGTCTATTGACCCAACCAGACGACCTTTATTATCGTTAATTTGAATTAAAACTTAAATGAATTAAACTAGAATAATCATATCATAGTCGCATATCGTAAACTGATTATTAAACTAATTCACCTAATTAAATTCAAAGTGTATTGTAATAGTTGGCATGAGTTTAGTGTAAGTTATTCAGAATTATTGATGAATGAATGATGTAGTACTACAAGACTTGATTGAATTTTATTGAAAAATAATTAATTTATTTATTGATTCTCTTGTAGATTTTGGGAAAAGAGGGCGTCACGTCCGGCCTAGTCGCCCTGTGCAAGACGGAGAGCAACAATTGCAAGGAGCTGATTGCCCGCGTCTTTAACGCCATCTGCGAGCAGCAGAACCTGCGCGGCATCGTCGTCCAGCAGGGCGGGGCCAAGGTGCTGATCCCGCTGTCGGCCGAAGGAACGGACAAGGGCAAGAAACAGGCGGCCCAGGCCCTGGCTCGCATCGGTATCACCATCAACCCCGAAGTGGCTTTCCCCGGTCAGAGGATGTGCGAAGTGGTCAGGCCGCTGCTGTCGCTATTGCACCCCGAATGCAGCGCCTTGGAGAATTTCGAAGCGCTGATGGCTCTCTGCAATTTGGCGGGATTCGAAGCTGCCAGGAAGAGGTTCCGCTTTCGTTACAAATTTCGAATAATTGTTCAAGTTTAGCGAGGTTCAAGTTGACTTGTATTGGGTAAATGAATAGGTAGATAAGTGGCTGAAATATAGGTTAGTACGTAGTTAGATGGATTGGTGTTTAGATAGATAGGTAGGTAGATATATAGATTGATAGATTGATAGATTGATAGATTGGTAGATAGATGGGTATATGGATGGGTGGATGGATGGATGGGTAAGTATGTAGGTAGGTATGTAGGTAAATAAATCAGACAGAAGATAGAACAATAGATAGAGACGCAGATACAGAGACAGGGAGAGATATAAATAGATTAGCAGATAGATAGATAAATAGATAGTTAGATGGATAAAGAAGTCAGTAGGATGGGTAGGTAGATAAATAGATCAGCAAATACGGACACAGACAGACAGACAGACCGATAGAAAGTTAGATAGAAAGGTAGACAGGTAGACACATAGGTAGATAGACATTAAACTATTGATGGATGGGCAGGCAGATGGATACATAGTTATACAGATAGACGGGATGATGGGCTGCTAGGTAGGTAGATAAATTCATTACCTGAATATTAAAAAACAAATAATCTTTGCAAATATAGTAAATAGGGAAGTTAGATAAGAACTAGACTACGTACAAAGTGAATTATGTTCTTTTGTTTCGTATTGCTATTTTATTAAAATTATTTAAGATTACAATTCCATCATTATGTTAATTTAAATATTTACTGTTTTGAAAAATAGGTGCTTCAGAAATAAAAATGATTAATTTTAACTAGGACTCTTTAAGTTGGTATATTACTTTTTTAAAAATTTGTTTTGTAATTAAAAAAAAAATTAAATTTTAATTAATAAAGGATTCTGAAAGAGTCCGGAGCCTCCAAGATCGAATCCTACATGTACGAGGAGCACGAGTTGTTGCGCCGAGCCGCGGTGCAGGCCATGAGCAACTTGCTCGTCTCGGACGACGTGGTCAAAATGTACGAGGGGAAAAATGACAAGGTCAAGTATCTGCTGCTGCTGACCAGCTCCGAAGACCTGGACACTGCCAAAGCTGCTGCAGGAGGACTCGCCATTCTGACCAGCTCGAGTAAACGAGCCTGCAAGAAAATCTTCGAGGTGATTAGTCATACTCGATAATTAAATTGCAGAATTTTTATGTTTAATTTTTTCATCGAGCAAATTTTTTAAATAATTAATTAACTAATATAAAAAGTAGTGTGGCTAATGAGGGCAATATCTGGTGTACAGCTTTTAAACATCAGTATTGTAAAACGATATATATTTATGTTGCGTGTGTAGTGCGTAGTTAGAGGGGTTGGTGTGTAGAGAAGTAGTTAGGTGGATAGATTGATAGGCGGATAGATAGATGTTTATATGGATAGACAGACAGATAGATCTTGACCTTTACGTAAGGGTCAACGTTACGATGAATGCAGAATATGCGAAAGTTTGTATGGAGTCGCTAGATAGGCTTTCAGATGTCTTAAAGTTACAGTTGATTTTACAAGTTTCTCTATTACATAATGTTATAGTATTGCTATTACAACTTTTAAATATAACACATTACAGTATATGATATCCAACAGTGATGTTTTGTTTTCTAATTGTAGTCCATTGAATGGCACGAGATGCTCTGCTACATGCTGAGCCACACGGACCGCGACCTGCAGCACAGGGGAAGTGTCACTGTCTACAACATCGTCGCTTCCTCCAAGAAAGCTGCTCAGACAATCATGGAATCGGAAGTCAAAGACACTCTCGATGTGCTCAAGCAACTCGGTAACATGGTTTAAACATTAACTTAATTAAAACTAGGGTCATTCGATATCACAATTTCTCCATATCGATAAAAATTCCTATTATCTATATTCAAAATTCTTATCGATTACGGTATATCGAAGTCAAAAAGAATCGATATGTAGGTATCGATATAGCGGACAACCCTGTTGCAAAGAAAAACCTAGTATCGGTATCAACGGTGCGGTATATCAACAAGGTGTCTTGATATCGATATCAATGCCCGTATCGATATTCAAAATATATCATCGATTATGATATCGATATGAAATATCGAGGTTAAAAGGCATTAAATATCGAAATTCAAATATCGATACCGGTACACCGGATAACCTTGAATTAAATTCAATTTAAAATGCTAACACTTTCTTTATTGTTTGATTTTTAATTGATATATTTGCAGAATTGCCGGAGTATGACAAAATCAGGGAATGCGTCAACGCCACTCTCTCAGCGGCCAACGACTGGAAGAACACTGAAGAAGAAACCTCCGATAATGAGCTTTGAACAATCGACATAAAAAAAAATAAAAAGATTTTAAAATTAATTTTTATTTAAAAATTATTCAAATGGTGTGGCCTTTGCAATACAGAACAACAATTTCTAATCACTGTCATCGTCATCATCGTCATCTGTATCGTTTTTATCATTTCCAGCCTCGCCGTCCTCGTAGTGAAAGTACTTGATTTCGCCCATTCGATCTTCGTCTTCAGCTGCTTGCTGCTCGTCCTCCTTGTCCTGTCCTGTTGGCTGGAAACCGCCGGCCGATTCTTCCGTTTCGCTGTCGTTTCCGCCGCCGCCTTCTTCGTCTTTGGACGATTTGGCGTCTTCCCGGCCCAGTTTGGCGATCAATTCCTTGGCCGGATTGAAAACGCCGCTGGTCTGTTTACCGCAGACGAAGCAGCGCTGCGATTTGCGGTAGTGCTTCAGGGCGCAGCCCTCGCAGAAGTAGTGCTTGCATCTATTGAACGCGTTAAAAACAACCTCGAGTTAATTAGATTGTAATTCAATTCATGATAAGGGCCGATGCTATAATTAATTGTAGATAAATATACAGATATATAGCAGATAAAATCATATTTACGGATGTCCTAGATTAAATTCAGGGTTGTTTGATATTACAATTTCTTAGAAATCGACGTAATCGATATGACATATCTATAAAATATCGATATAGCGGATAACAATGTCGAAGAAAAGTAGTAACAATCTTGACGATACGACACATCAACAAGCTTTCTCAACATCGATATCAATTTCCTTATCGATACTTTAAAATCGGTGTAGATAACGATAACGATACGATATATCGCGGCCATTATACATCGATATTAGATTTCAATATGTCGGATAACCCCAATTAAGTTACTTGGTTACGATGGGCGAGTTGAAGGATTCGCGGCAAATGAGGCACTTAAAGGGCAGGTCTTCATCGTCGGATGGAATTTCATACTTGGAGACGTCCTCGCCCTGGTCTTTGGCTCCTTCTTCTCGCTCCAGTTGCCAGCCGAACTTGTAATCCGATCGGTCGTGCAAGAACTTGCAACTGTCTAATTACCCCAAAAAAATCATTTATTCTATTTCTGTAACGTTTTTAATTTTTCAGCTTTTTATTTCATTTTTAATAATTATTTTTACCCTAGTTTAAAAAAAAGAAAGTACAATACAACTTCTGGGTTTCAGTCACTGTCACAGAGAACTCTGTTTTAAACCTTAATTACACTCACTAAACTTTTATTATATTACATTAAGATTAATGAAGACAAATTAATAGTTAGTATGTATTTTCTAATTATATTCGAAACTGAGTTGCTTTACCTCCGAAGCCGCAGAAACCGGTTTCTTTATAATCTTTGCAAATGTCGGGCTGGTAGTCCCAACGCACGCTGGCACGAATGTTCGAGGGCGCTCGGATCGGTCCTTTACGCACGCTGCTGCTGGCCGCGTTTCCCTGTGCTGTGTCTTTCTTCTCGTAGTACTGGGCGTAGTTGGCCATACCTCGATAGATCTTGTCGTCCGCCTTTCCTTTTAACTCCTGATTAACTGCATGCGTTTAAAAAAACGATTAGAACGGGAATAAACTGTGGAGATTGAGACGACAGTACCCTTTAGCGACCGTTCAAAGATCGCTCGAGCATCTTTATCTTTCTCCGTGTCTATTTGGAGCTCGGCGGTGGCCAGCATGTCTCGAGGTAGTTTGCTGTCAGCCGTGCGGTCGGACTGGTACGAGACGATGAGTTCGCTGCGAGGAGCGCTGTCGTCGTCAGATGAATCTGACACTTCCACCTTGGGCCGCTTGATTAACTTGATCTATTAAGTAGTTGGACAACACTTTAAAAATCAGAAACCTGTACAAACACTATCTACGATGTGAGACTTACTGTTTGTGCTGAAAGAACGCCAGCATTTGACTTTTTCTCTTTTTTAGCGACAATGGTATTGTCGTCATCTTCACTACCTGCGTAAGAAAACATAAATTTATATTAGAAGCAATTCTGTTGTGCAACCACGTCAAATTACACGTAAAATGTTAAATTAACCTGTTGTGATTACCTGAACCTTTTGCCTCTTCAGCCCTCCGCCGAAGTCCTGCAGCTCCACCGCGTCTCTTTTTAAACACAAAACTGCAAACTGATTCCGACATATCGTCGAGTCCTTGTCTAACTTTGACTCAAATAAATATTTTATACAGCACGTTCAATTTTTGCAAATAACACATGCAGAGCTAAACCAGCAGTCGGTTACAGCTCTAAAGTGAAGCAACAGCAGGCAACTATCAACAAAGGTTGTTACTAAACAGCAAGATTCTTAACATGCTTAAATTATATGAATAAATAAAATGTATATAACTTCGTGTAATTTTGCTTAAATTATTCGTTAATTAACTTAGCTTTCTCTTAATTCGTTAAAGCTTTGGTACGTTTGATAATTCAAGGTTTAATAAATACAAATGTATATTGTAATATTCTAAATAAAACTATTCAACCGATAGAATTACTATTAAGTGAAAGTTCAATAGATTAATTAACTTGGAATAACATAAACATTGAAATTTATATCTATTCTGACGACCAGAGATCGATTACTAATATTAACTCGATAGTTAAAAGGGTTATTGTATCTATCAATGGAGATTTTAATAATGGCCGCTGCACGGCACGTCAGTGGAGCAGAAGCGTCTTGAGTTATTTGGTTTTCTGCTTTGGCGGCTTAGTTTGCCCTTTTTCCTCAACGTCCATGTCGACTCTTTCGTAGTTTTTTTCAAACCTTCTATTTTAATGAATCGAAACACTTCCAAACGTCAGTTCACCTAATTGTAGTTATTATATGACAGTGTGTTTAGTATCATTTTCCATTTTCCCTACTTTTGACCATCGGGCTTAACAAATAAAAAAATTGCGGAAGCCATTATATTATTCAAATTTACACTGTGTTAGAGCGCAAGACATGGCCAAGTGCAAAAGTAGAACCAAGTTTTTGCCTGCGATGTTCGCGTGGACTCTACTCCTCGGGGCGACGGGACTCTTCTTCTACTTTCCGTATGTTAGCGAATGCGCCGTTGTTTACCACCGACGCAAAACTTGTCTGACGTCTTTTTATTTTCCCCGCTCAGGTGCCGACACTTCTACGAACACATTTCCCCTTTTATTCCCATATGCGAAGGCGTGTTGACGTTATTCGTTATAGCTAACTTCAGTCTAGCTACGTTCATGGACCCGGGAGTCATACCTAAAGGTAGACGTCTTGAATGAAATTAAACGAGCGGGTAAATGATAAACGTTTATACAGCGTCTCCCGACGAAGATAAAGACGATGATTTCCGGGCGCCGCTGTACAAGAACGTCGAGATCAACGGGGTGACGGTTCGAATGAAGTGGTGCGTCACCTGCCAGTTTTACCGACCGCCGAGATGTTCGCACTGCTCCGTCTGCAACACGTGCATCGAGGTATTTTGACTCGCAAAGTAGCCCACGACGAACGAAGACGCTAACCAATTATTGGCCGTTTCAGACGTTCGACCATCACTGTCCGTGGGTCAATAACTGTATAGGACGTCGGAACTACCGATACTTCTTCCTCTTCCTTGTATCACTGTCGCTGCACATGGCGTCGGTGTTCACCATGTCGACCATCTACTTAGTCCAGCACAAGGATCGGATAAGCGACGTCCCGACCATCGTCAGCTTGTGTCTCATGTCCGTCGTGGGTCTTCTCGCCATCCCCGTCTGCGGGTTGACGGGGTTTCACGTCGTTCTCGTGGCTCGGGGCAGGACCACGAACGAGCAGGTATTGATGAATTAATGTAAATTAGATAGTATTAATTATTCATATTGGAATTAACAGGTTACAGGAAAGTTCCGCGGTGGTTATAATCCCTTTTCCAGAGGCTGTTGCAGTAACTGTTGCTACGCTTTATGTGGACCCCAATTCCCGAGGTAAATTACTTTTAATTTATAAATGATATCATCTAATTAAGTAAGAATTAGTTTTACATGTATAATAAGCATGAGAGACATGTTATCTTTGCTATAGTTAAGAGTAATTCAATAACAATTAATTATCACATTTGGCTTTGACCCTATTTGGTGACAGTTTGAAGCGGCCGTCGCGTTTCGTTGGCAGGAAGCCACACCGGTACCAGTTCTCTTCCATGGGCGGCAGCGGCATGCCAGAGGACGTTGCCGGTCATTGCCCAAGTCAGGTCAAAGTGTATCTCAATTCGGGCGACAGCAGAGGCAATGGCACTGGCCCAGGAGTCGTCTATAATAAGGTTTCAAACATTATCTCTTTTTAAATGTCCCTCTATAATTAATTACCGTCAATTAATTATAATTAAATTTTTATTAATCAATTATCATTATTATATTACATCTTATTAATACGTAATTAAGTAATTAGAATCAGTGTTGAAATGTTAATAGTCGATATATAATAATTTTACAAAACTTGACCTTGATTCTCGATATTTAATTTCATTTATGATTACATTTTGTATATAATCTGATTGTAATTAATTCTAAATATAAATCATGTCGATTCAAACTGCGTTAGGACGACAAACACCCTAAGGTAAAATTACGAATCAAACTATCAAAATCGTGTCATTATGTTGGAACCCGCTTGTATGAATAATTTTTCAAAGCTTATCCGCCCGTATACATCGACTGTGTAGCGTTTATATTGATTCCCGCGAGGCTAGTGTTGCGTAACCGTGTGGGTCTAGGACACACTTTGATAGACAATCTGATTGGCTGTAGCTATTTAATTTATTTGCATAATGAATTACAGTAATCTAATTTGATGATTATCGGTTCTGTAGATATGCAGCAGGAAGTTGTATAACCTTGTAGATTAGGACACACACTTTAATAGACAGTCTGATTGGCTGTAGTTGTACATTTGCATAATGAATTACGATAATCCAATTTGGCGGTTATCGATTCCGTAGTTGCAGCTTTCGCCTTCGGCGTCGGCGACGCTCTCCGGTCAGCGCAACGGTGTCGACGCCGCGTCCCGTTCGTGCGCCGAGCACTGCGACGAGGAGGAGTACGAAATGAGCGATTTGAATATGGGCGCCGGAAGTCAGTCGGTTGATTGCGAAGCTTCACCTCCACCACTTCAGGTTCCCCCCTTTTATAAAATTTACTTTAATGTAGTGTAGGATATCGATTAATATTTAATTGTGCTAATTTTGTTGTGTTATTATTAACACGTCAAAAAATTGTTTTAATTATTATTAGATTTTATTTCGTGGATGTCGTTTATTTGACCATTAAGTTAAGTTGATATTATCAAGTATTATTACTGCAGATGATTAATATCCTTATTTTGGTCGCCTCTTTTGATGACAGAGAGGAGGCTCCAAGTCGAACTTCTTCGTCCTGCCGCCCAATTCGAGCGGCGCCTACGGCGCCAAAACCCTTCAAGATCAGGACCATGAAGTGGACGCCTCACCCAGAAGAGCCACCAATTTGCAAGCCATTCGATCGTAAATTAATTTTGTATCGTTTACCTGATGATATTACTGCCAATAGCCGTAGCGAAATACTAAACTGTAGTGTAATGTCCATTTAACCGCTGCAGTTTGAGCTGTAATTAAATGGATTAATAATTTAATAATTTAATAATTATATGTAATTTATTAGGTCATTTTATATTATTCTCTTTTGAAATTATATTCATACTGAACTTTTATTAAATGAATTACGATAAATAGTTATTTAAAATACATATATATTTATATTCATTATACAATTCTATAAGACATTTATATTGTATTCTTCTGGAATTATGATAATGTGGAAAACTGTGTCAGCGGTTACATGATATAATTTTATATTAATTTATATTTTGCCTTTTTTATTATTTTTTGTGCTCTCAAAATATGACTTCGTATTTAATTTAATAAGATTAGTTTAATAAAACTTATTAAGTTGAAATAAAATTAACAAGACAATTAGGTTTGCTATTTTTCCAAATCAAATGAAATTGTCCATTTGTATGCGTTTATTGAATATTTTCATAATTATAGCTTATGATTAAAAGGTGATCTTGTTAATTAGTGGTCGTGTGGTTTAACAGTTATACGGTTGCCGTATCTGTCCGATTTGCGACTGCAATCTCCCGTTTTACGTTTTTCTAATTACGATGTCCATACATTTAATTAGTAATTCAATTTAGTGGTAAATGATGTATATGTGATTGGAAATGTAATTCACCGCGTATTGATTGTCATTGTCAGGGCGCCGCACTCGCGAGGTTCCCCCCATCCGCACAGGGCCGGCGGGCGCGGGGACGGTAGCTCGGCGCCGCGTTCGCGGAGTCGGACACCGGACAACTTCCTGTACGGCGATTCGCCCGACTATTTCAGTCAGAATGCCAGGCGACCGGTTGGGAACACGCTGTCTGGGCTACCGGCCAACAGCTCGGGGTATGTGTTTTTAGCAAGTTTACGATATGTGATTACATTTGATACGGTATTGGTTAATTTCGTCGTGTGAATTGTAAATTAGTTCAAGTTATGATGTGGTTATTTCAAATCATCTTTTTATCGAGAATACTTCGTATGGTGATGAAATTATCAACACACTGAACGTAACTTCGTTAGTGGAAAATGAATGATGACGCGATGAAAACTGATTTTTGAACATCATTGTTTGACAGAGCTGTTCTCCAGCAAAGACTTCGCGCCATCGGCGGAGTCCCAACCCCTTTTGCCGTTTCTCCAGGAGCTGCGTCGACTCCGCCTCGTTTTGCCTACTCAGACTTCAGGTAGCACTTTGTACCGGCTATTTTTTCGTAAAAAAATAATATATAGACGATATATCATATAATCGAATGCTATAATTTTGATGTGCCAAACTGTTTTAGCCTTGATGTGTCATTACCAAATATTATATCACATACAAGTTTTGGCTTTCGACAGTATCATCAGTAATCTAATATACCTCTAATGCCTCTAAATCTATACTTCTAAATCTAATGTCCTTTTTGAAAATATATTGTAAAAATAACAAAAGATTTAGATGTGGATTTTAGATTTGTAAATAGATAGATAGATAAGTAGGTAGGTAGGTAGGTAGGTAGATAGGTAGGTAGGTAGATGGATAGACAGAACAGATAGATAGATAGATAGATAGATAGGTAGACAGATAGATAGAAATCGATAAACAGATAGATAGACAGAGGACAGAGAGATTGTCGAATGGATGGATAGATGGATTGATAGATATATGGGAAGATAGACAGATAAATAGATAGACAGAGACAAAGAGATAGTTGAATGGATGGATGGATGGATAGATGGACACAGACAGATAAATGAATGGACAGTAAGATAGGTAGGTAGATAGGTGATAGATAGACAGATAGATATAAATAGATAGATAGATAGACGATATATAGAAAGAGATGGTTGAATGGATGGATGGATAGATACATGGAAAGACAGACAGACAGATAGATAGATAGGTAGATAGATAGATGGGGAGGAGATAGATAGACAGAGAGATGATTGAATGGATGGATGGATGAATGGATAAATAGATATATGGAAAGATAGACAGACGAATAGATAGATAGATAGATACTATGAAGAATCCCTTTTGTTGATCAGTCACTTTGATATGGACTACAAATGAACTCCAGTAATTAATTCCAGTAATTCAAATTCAGCAGCAACAGAAGCTGTTTACAAGAAGATAAGAGTCTTTTACTAGTACCCTAATATTGATTAAATTTAATGGTTATTTAGAAGGCTCATTAAGTAATTAAAGTTTGACGTTTGAGTGATTGAAGTAGCATGGGAATCGAGCTGTTCGAATGTCACTTAATCCTCAGTCATTATGAATTTGATTATCATTAACTTTTATTGAGTTAAGTTTAATCACCATTCAAGAAGGTGTACTGTGGCTAAATATGAATAAAGAGTTGACAGTTTGACGGAATGTATTAACCTGTTGATTGTTGAACGTTGTTTCGAAGCAGCCAGCCGAACAATCGATCAATGCCGGGAGCTCAGCAGATGGGCTACCACGTACCTGGTGCCATGCAGCAGCAGCCTTACGTCCACAGCCCCAACAACAATTACGGAGCAGCCGAGCAGGTGGCCGGTGGTGGTCCGCCTGCACAGCAGAGACGCGTCAATTCCGAAGGCGAATTGCTCGCATCGCAAATGCACGCCGACCCGGGTGTCCTCTACGGACCACCTCTTAGTGGTAAACCAAAACCTTTAAATTAAATTACATTCATTGTTTGTTAATTAGGCTAATTATTTCCACGGTTATTTTTATAAATTTCCAGTGTGAAATGTAATTTTTTAAAGCGTAAATTATCGTATGTTGTTTGTGTATCAACGTCGAGTATTGCATAACACATCGTTTATTTATTACACATATTAAGTAATACTATAATCAAGTTACGTGGCTTATGGTCATGGTGGTTTAACTTATGGCTTCATTAGCTTAATTAGTTTAATTAACGAATTGGATGAGAATTGATTGATTATTTGTAATCTGTATCGAATATCTCATTACTTGTTATTGTTATTTTGGTTTTAATTAGATCATCAATTAATTATAGATTAATACTAATTCGCTTATCGCTGTATAGTAAAATAGTGTGTGTGTATATATATATATATATATATATATGTATAGAATGACTTGATCATTGAAATTTTGTCAAAATGAATTCCCCGCAGGTCAGAAATCGTCAGACAGTTTGCGGCAGTTAGCTTCGTCGCCCCGACGAGGCAATTACTCATGGATGGACGACATGACGAGTCGGTCCGGACCAATCCCGATCAACACTGCACTGCAAATGGTGGAAAATTCTGGCCGTCCCAATCCGGTGCGGAATTCAGCGCAATCCAGCTCACACACCGCCAGTGTTTATGAAGCCAATTATGAAATATCCGTGTAAGGAGATGAAACGAAACAAAAACAAAACAAAAGAAACTAAAAAAACAGAATCGCATGCTTTATATATTTTTTAAAAAATTCTCCCCTCCCCCCCTTTTTTTTAGAAAAACTAATTTAAGAATTAAACAATAAGGAGGTTTAAAGAAAAATTGTGGGAAAATTTTATATTAATGTTTCTAGGAATTCTGTGATTCTCTGACACACTTCTAAGACAACAGTTAACTTGAGAACATCCAATAATAATAATTTGCGTGCAACATTGGATCAAAAATCGGACGAAATGGCCCAAACTCGATTTAAGTTTTGATTAACCTGATTTGATGTTTGATTGAAATTTAAAACCATTGATGTTTAGGTGAATTGTGCACGACAATGGCGACTTTTGAAGGGCAAGAAGAAAAAAAACACAGACAGAGAGGAATTTGACATTTTACTCACTGATGCTTATTTCTCAGTTAAAGTTTTCTCGCTTCATTCATTGGTCATTAACAAATAGTTTGGCTGGCGAATTGCCAATTTGTGTTAAATTTTTATTTTGGCGGGGGGGGGGGAGGGGATTGATGGGAAGCGGAGGAGAATTCATTCATTCAAATGGCCACTATTGTAGTTGTTACACTCCTTTTTTTTCCTCCCCAAACTTGCTCCAGTGTGTCACACAAAAGGATAAGACAAGCGACTAGTCCTTAATGCTCTGTGTATATTCGGTGGCAAATCTGTTTCTCCTCTCTGGCCGAATGCTCGTCCAAAAATTCAAATTGAATGTCGACTGTTCAAAACGATCACTTGATTCTTAATGACTACCTTTTCTTCACATCCAGTTCTTCTATTTTCTGTTTGATTTTCCGTCATTAATATTATTCATATTATTAATTTAAGTAAGACGTCTATAAGAGCGTGACCCGTGTCCTCATCTTTTCCTCGGCTCTTTTTCTCCTCTTTTTTGTTTTTGGAAGCGAAATATATAAATATAGAATGTGTTCGTAAGACGAGTTTCATCTCCTTTCTCATCAGGAAAATG
>JAIQCU010000248.1:0-35000 GCA_022114935.1 Leptestheria dahalacensis | reverse complement strand
TCTGTCTATCCATCTGTGCAGCAATGTACTTTCCTTGCTTAACTAATTTTCCTACGTTTCATAATAAATTTAATTTGTTTGACACAATACATGATAACAATACGATTTAGGCTTATATGCAAACAATTAAAAGGCAGGTAAGTAGAATGACCATTCCGATGGCAGTTTCCCGCTACAATCAAAAGAGCGATTGATTTTTATCTCATCGGTCAACTATTTCCCCTCAGTGAATCACGTAATCGATGGGATATCATAAAACCAGCGCCAAATTAAAAAGAATCGGTGCGGGGGCGGGACACTACCGACACATGCGCAGTGATGATCAAACCGAATCTTGATTTCTGTTCCGATGAGGCGCTGCGCATGTGATGCTTAGACTGTCGCTTCCATCTTCCTGTGGTCCAAACCCGGCAGTCTGCTTCTCAGTCTCTTCCATAGCAGCTGGGATTCTCACTTGTGTGTTCATAGGACCCTAGTACTTTTCGGTCCATGTTACTCTTCTCAATCATGGAGAAACTGAGCGGTTCTAGCGTCAGCAATCTATCTTGTTTCCTTCTAGTGACATTGACAACTCTCTGGTTGAGTTCCTCGCTAGCGGTAGCTATTCCTCATCTGCATCGCGCCCATCAAACACAGAACGAAACCATTGATTTCTTCTCAACGACACTTCAACACAGTCCGCTGTACACCTTCCCCAGTGCAAGGAACAAGATCAAGGAAGAGCTGGTTGACAGGGACGAGTACGTAACTTGGAACCATGGCCGTCGAAAGCGTAGAAACGCTGCGGATAACGAGAGCATCAGCAGGAACGATTTCCCTTACGGAGATCCGCTACTGGTTCGCACAAAGAGCGGCTTAGTACGAGGCATTTCCAAAACGATCATCGGTAAGGACGTCCACACTTTTCTGGGGATCCCCTTTGCCAAACCACCGGTAGGTGAACTGCGCTTCAAGAAGCCCGTTCCGATCGATCCGTGGCCGGGCATCTTTGAGGCCAACGCCATGCCCAACTCATGCCAGCAGGAACGGTACGATGTCTTCCCCGGTTTCCGCGGTGAAGAAATGTGGAATCCCAATACTCCGATCAGCGAAGACTGTCTCTACCTGAACCTCTGGATCCCTTCCCATCTGAGACGCAAAGCCAACGCGGTTAACGAGACTCTATCGCCGACATTGATCTGGATCTACGGTGGCGGATACATGAGCGGTACGGCGACGCTCGAAGTCTACGACGCGCTGGTTCTGAGTGCAGCTAATGATTTAATCGTCGCCTCGCTGCAGTATCGCGTGGGCGCCTTCGGCTTCCTCTATCTTGGCATCGACGACGCGCCCGGAAACATGGGACTGTACGATCAGGCGCTGGCCATCAAGTGGATCAAGGACAACATTGCTGCCTTTGGCGGAGATCCAGAATCGTTGACGCTGTTTGGCGAAAGTGCCGGTGGAGGATCGGTCAGCGTTCATCTGCTGTCACCCATCAGTCGCCACTTGGCCCGGCGAGGCATTATGCAGAGCGGTACCGTCAATGCGCCCTGGAGTTACATGTCTGCAGCTACGGCGAAACACATCGCCCTGACGCTGATTGCCGATGTCGGATGCAACGCTACCCTGGTGGATGTGGAGCCGCAGACCGTCATGGAGTGCATGCGGAGTGTCGACCATAAGAACCTGTCGATTTCTCAGTGGAACTCCTACTGGGGCATATTGGGATTCCCGTCGGCGCCGACCATCGACGGGGTCTTTCTTCCCAAGCATCCGGTCGATATGCTCAAGGAAGGAGACTTCCGCAATACGGAGATTCTTGTAGGAAGCAATCAAGATGAAGGTTTCTCTCAAGCTGTTCGTTTACAAAATAACACTTTGGGATCTTCTATAACCATTGCTCTGTTGTACAGGAACATACTTTATCCTTTATGACTTTATCCAGTACTTCAAGAAGGATGACCCTAGCTTCCTAGAACGCGGGAAATTCTTGGAAGTGATTCACACCATCTTCAAGAACTGGTCCCCGCTCGTGAGAGATGCAATTATCTTTCAGGTATAGTAGAATTCACGTGACTACCTACAATATGAAGTACTGTGTCATAGTGTGAATAATTATATAGATAGATAGAAAGCATAGAGATAGATGGATAGACAGACAGCATAGATAGATAGATAGATAGACGGATAGATAGATAAACATACACACATATAGATAGACAGATAGACAGATACATAGATAAACAGACATATATATAGATAGACAGATAGATAGTTAGACAGATAGACAGACAAACAGACAGACAGACAGACAGACAGACAGACAGACAGAGAGCCAGACAGCGCTAGACAGCTAGAAAGAGACAGACAAATAAATAGATAGATAGATAAACATACACACATATAGATAGACAGATAGACATATAGACAGATAGACAGATAGACAGACAAACAGACAGACAGACAGCCAGACAGCTAAACAGAGACAGACAGACAGCTAGACAGAGACAGACAAATAGATAGATAGATAGATAGATAGATGGATAAAGATACACAAATACACAGATAGTTGCACAGACATATAGATCCATAGATAGATAGACAGCTAAATTACTGTATAGATATTATTCTTATATCGATTTAGTATTCAGTATAGCCAACTACACTGCTGCTGCTAAATAGTGTAACTCGTGTATAGCCTTTAAACTAACCATCTGCCTAGTACGAGTTAACTTACACGTTACTAATTTGCTTAACAAGGGGTCAATGAAAATTTAAAAAGAATCAAACACCTTGTCTTAAAGTACACAGACTGGGAGCACATCGACGATGGTTATTTAAATCAGAAGATGATTGGCGACGTAGTTGGCGACTATTACTTCATCTGCCCTACCAACTACTTTGCTCAGAAGTTCGCCGAGCACGGAATGAACGTCTATTACTACTTCTTCACGCAAGTATGAATTTCCTTGCCTTTCACTTCTAGTTTATCGATCACTGGGATAAGAGTCCGTGATGAAAGCCGGCTTTTCGCTAGAGGTCAAGCACCAATCCCTGGGGACAGTGGATGGGCGTCATGCATGCAGATGAAGTGGAATACGTCTTTGGTCATCCGCTGAATGCCTCCAGAGATTACAAGCAGAGCGAACGCGAACTGAGTAGCAGAATGATGAACTACTTTGCTACTTTCGCTAAAACAGGGTATACCATCACCATTATATATTCTTCTATATCTATCTATCTATATTTATATATCTATATTTATCTATCTACCTATCTGCCTGTATATCTGTCTACCGATCTTTCCACCTTTCTACCTATCGCCTGGCTGTATATGTGTGCATGTATGTGTGTGTGTCTAACTATATGTATGTCTTTCCATCTATCTATCCATCTATCCATCTCCCTATCTACCTACCAATCTGTCATCTATCAACCAGTTTATCTGTCTACCTATCTGTCTATCTACATCGAACTATCTCTCCACCTCTCCATCTCCCCATCTACCTACCAATCTATCTATCAATCTATCTATCTATCTATCTATCTATCTGTTTGTCTGTCTCTCTGTCTATCTATCTATCTATCTATCTATGTATTTATCTATGTATCTGTCTATCTATCTATCTCTACCTCTCCTTCTTTCCATCTCTCCATCTGTCCATCTCCCTAATCTACCTACCAATCTGTCTATCTATCTATCTATCTAGCTATCTATCTTGTACATATATATATATATATTATCATAATTTAATTATCTGTAATCAACTAACTTAATTACTGTCGACCTTTTACCAAGTCACGTTCTTATCTAAAGAATCACAGTTAAAATTTTTTCCTCTCACATTCTGATCACATTTCTAGCATGGTTTCATCCGCTTTAGAAATTTCAATGCTGGTCAGTCGGTTATTTTTTTTCCCAACGTTGTCTTCTCCTAGTTTTCCTTGACGTTTCCGGCCTTTTTTTTCTATTTCACCTACCCCTCTGTTTGCTCGCTGTCTGCCTCTCTCTTTCTTTCCCGGTTATAAAACAGATATATAGAGGAAAAAAAAACTCACCTTGAAATTGTAAATGTGGAAAGAATGAGACAATACCTGGACGTCAGAACAGCATTCAGTCCTCGTTCATTCAAACACTTTAATATATCAAGTAGTGAGTGTTAAAAGAGGTTTCTATCAAGAGGATATCCACGAGACCAAGATTTCACAACTGGAACACATTTCCGTATTATGCTATTTAATTAAGGTTGAGGTTCGATACAGCGATTACTGATTAAGGGATATAAGGTACCGCCTGCTTTCCAGGTGCGGGGAAATATATTGGTAATCAATAAAACGGGGTTATCGAGAGGGGCAGGGGACGCGCCCGTGGCTTGTAGATTGCAAACTTTGATGTAGTGTTGGCGGATTGAATCATGAAAAGGGAGCGGCATAGATTTAGAGCAGCATTACCTTGACACCGTCCCCGTTGTGTGTAAAGGTTCTTAGTACGGACAACCAGACTTGTCAAGTGTACGACACACACGTCAAGTCTGCACACCGTAGAGAGAGACACGCAGCAATGCCGAGCAATGCAAATTGCGCTCGAAATTGCAGCCAGACTCAACTCTTAATAACTTGTTGAACTTTAAAATTAACCAACATTTTACTATTCAATTGAAGTTACATAATACGTATAGAATACATCGTATCTTTGAAGATTCAGTATCAGCTCTTAATTGACTTATTAAATGAATTGAAATTTCTAATTAATGATAATATTAAACGTTTTACAATATGCAAATGAGAGAATGTAATTAAATCAAGAATCGTGGCAATGATTTTTATCTGGGAAAAGAGGAACTTTTTGCGAGGTTGTGTATTAAAACTTTTAACGATCGCAGCGAGCGCGTGTTGTTTCTTTTGCGGCGCGCGTATCTCGAGTGAGGAACTCTCTCAATGGGAACAGGCGGCAAGGCCACGAGGGTCTCGCTTGTTCCGTTTTTCAGTGTTGCTGACTTGTGTGGTCAGGAGATAAAAGTCAGTTTTTGGCCTTGTCCTGATGGACTTGGTCCATGTCTGATCTCCACGAAACAAGGCATAGGTGCAAACTGCCTTGTAATTAAACTGCGGTAGCCGACTTGCCACACGTGTTCTCCCTCTCCTTGCTATACACACTTCTTCTTTTACTATTCTCTCGTTTCGTCATTCAAGAAACCCACGTATGCTGTTTTCTTTGTTTCGTTTTTTCTTATGTCGCCTGCCAATTACCTCCTGCTTTTCTTTGTGTGTGATTAGGATGAAAAAGACTTTGTGAGAGATAATTTTAATAATGATGATGAAATGGAAGGTGAATGAATTGAAATTATATAGGTTAGTAGGTAGGAAGACCGATAGATGAATAGACAGTAAGACGAACATGGCAACAGACTGCTAGACAGACAGACAGACAGGTAGACAGAGAGAGAGAGAGATAGATAGACAGAGAGAGAGAGAGATAGATAGATAGATAGATAGATAGATAGATAGACAGAGAGATAGATAGATAGACATATAGATAGATAAATAGATAGATAGATAGATAGATAGATAGATAGATAGATAGATAGATAGATAGATAGATAGATAGACAGACAGACAGATAGACAGACAGATAGACAGATAGATAGATAAACAGATAGATAGATAGATGAACAGACAGACAGAAAGTTGCATACATAATTAACACAGATGGATGAATGGATGGATGGATGGATGGATAGATAGGTTGATAGATAGTTAGATAGATAGACAGATAGACAGATAGATAGACAGATAGATAGATAGATAGATAGATAGATAGATAGATGAACAGACAGACAGAAAGTTGCATACATACTTAAGACAGATGGATGAATGGATGGATGGATGGATAGATAGATAAGTTGATGGATAGATAGATAGACAAACAGATGTATAATTACGATACAGATGTAGACAGATAGATAGAATAAGTACACAAATACATCGACTCAAATAATTAAACAGATAGATACATAGACACATAGACTCAAAGATACATAGATACATACGAAGGTAAATTAGCCATATCCACACATCCATCCATACACACATAAATCCATACATAGATCTTGTACAACGTATCACTGTCACTCAAAAAATTATTTGAACAACAACTAAAGTAGTGCAGCTATTCAACTACACTGACGTCAAGTTCCCTGAAAGCGCGAGAAAACAAAAAAGTCAACCGTGAAAAGGGATTAGCGCAATGATCGTTATCGCGGTACCGAGTTTCTCGTTTTCTCGCCGGGTCTCTTGATACTTTGTCGTTTTGGCGTGGCAGGAAACCTGTAAGCGACGACACACACTGGCCGATTTATTCGCGCAACGAGCCGCAGTATTACATCTTCAACGGTGAAGTTCGCGGGACAGGTCACGGACCACGTGCTACGGCTTGTGCTTTCTGGAATGAATTCATGCCACTTTTGGCGGCGCGCCAAGGTATATATATAATGTACCAATAGATAAATATGTATCACATACATATATATGTAATCGTGTAGGTAAAAGTTGATCTTCCTTACAATCTAACGTACTATACATACTGGATCTATATCATGTACTAAATCGGTATGTCTATAATGCAATAATAGTTATCCATGTGTATAATCGTATAGATGATTGTTAATCTTCATTATAATTTCAAGTACATGTAATACATCTAAGTAGTTGTGTAATAAACGTATAATGTCTGGTATATATATATATATATATATTGAGAAAATATTGTTGTTATAATCATCATTACAATCTCAAATAGAACCTTACCTCTTGTTTCTTTTGCTTTTGACTATACTTGGGCAGCCGACGAGAAATGCGCTCGTGACACACTTCCGCTCTACGAAGCTCCTTCTTCCGCTACCCAACAGCTATACACGACCGGTGGAACGATCGCCTCATTCTTCATCCTTCTACTTTCCATCAACTGAAACCATTGTTCTTTTTCTCGGTTTTACAACATAATATCGGATATAGCAGTGCCAAAAAAGCTGAAAAGACAACTTTTAGAACATGATATTAGACATGTATATAATTCAATTGGATTTGTACGCACTTCAAAGAATCCTACTATAGTTTCTATGGAAAGTTCCCTTAGCAGCCTGCAGATCTGTAGAGATTAAAAATGAAAATGAAAAATTGGAAGATTTGATGAATTGAATTCTTGTTAAACATGAAGTATTTCAGAATGGAGAATACGGGTGTTAAGCTTTGAGCTAAAGGAGCGCTCGGCAACCAGTATAAAGGTGGTTCGAGTCTTCATGGTCGACCTCAGTCATCACGTGCACTTTCACTAGCTCCCAACACACCGGCGCTCCGAACTCTGCACCGTCTCATTTTCCAGATCCAATTTATCGCCGTCACTTCCAAGTGGTCATTACGAATACGTCAAAGTCCCTTAACGAAAAGGACCGCATTTTGACACTCTGCTGAGAAGCAAAGAACATCGCAAGTTCCTTGGTGGTCATTGGCGAAAATCGGACCAAGAATAACTGCACGTAAGTAGAAACAGGTTCTAACAGCCAAAAGCAGGTCTAATTAAGATATCACGTTACCTTGTTAACTGGATAATTAACTGTTTCATAGTTAGTCTTTGTCTCTTTTGACTTAAGTAATTAACACTAAGGTATTTAACAACTGCATCGGTGTTACCAAGATGATGAATGACACTCGATGATTAATTAGAGTAGGTGTTTCTTGCCTAAAACGAACAAGGTGTTTCAAAAGAGGTAAACCAGGGACTTTGGGGTGGCCTTGATCTGCTGACCAAGAGTCCGTCTGTAGACGTGTGTGTGTGTGTGTGTGTGGTGCATTTCCGTCATTGGGTGAGTCCTTCGCCGCTGTATACGAGCAAACTAAGGTACCAGGGTTGTAAGTTGTTATGCACAGCAGGGACGATGCCACTGCCTTTTTTGAACCGAGTTCTTACTCGCTAGCATTCCGAGTATCCCGCGCGCTGAACCCCCGGAGGGCGCAATCTGCAACACCCCAACCCGTCCCAGCACACCCCATGGAAAATGCAACGATTTGACTCTAAATACCTTAAACATTAACCTATTTAACGTTGTATATAACAAAGTTTATACATTTCGCATAGCCAGCTAGATCTTGATGCTTTAAAGATAGTGCAGGATTTCAAGAATGACTCAGTGAGTCACGTGCATTTCAGTGCCTCATAACTCTAATCTGATTGTGAATCACCAGTAGCCGGTAAACAATTTCCTTGTAAAGTCAAATGTCTCACTTTCCTAAAGGAAAAAAGCATGCTGGGACAGGTTGGGTTTTGAGAAATGCACCTTGAAGGCTGGTTTGCGCGTGTGTGTGTGTAATAGAGCTTCTGCATTTAGAAGTCGGCCATCTTGAAGGTATGGCAATCAGCTGATCGCGTTATATTCCCCATGCAACATTGGGGATATCTCCGTCGTAGTTTCTCTCACTAGACTGTAATTCATATGAAAAGATTCACGTTCACAGGTACGATGAATTGATAACAGTAAAAATTTACTGTGGAAACTGCGTGTGTATATGAAGCCTACAGAGCCTTCTGGAAGGGTCACGTGACTGACGTCATGAGACATAAGCTCCTGTAACTCTCTTCGTCTTGCTAGAAGGCCGAGGGGCTCGGCTGTAGCTTCCAAAATGACCATTTCCTACATGTCATAGTGGTTCCGCAGTCTGTAATCTATTCGACTGAAGCACTGCAATTTAGTCCAGTGAGTCAGCCCTCTAAAACAATCGCTCACCGCACAATTTACTTTCACTGTGTAACAACACACGCTGTTTCTCTCTCTCTCTCTCACTCACCTTCAAGGTTCCAGTTTCATTCATCGACTGGTGGCTATTTTTAGCTCTACTTCGTCGGTATAAGAGGTTATCAAAGCTTATGGTTAACCTTCTAAACTGAGGGTATTACATAACATGTGGGATTCAACATTTGAAGAGGTTTGAATGTCAAAGAGGTTTTTTAGAAATTACAGTGCGAGGGAAGGTTCCGGGATGGTCAACTAAGAATATTCTCGACTCGTAATGAACTCATCTCAAGGTGGTTGTACCTAATTATCCACGTCTTTTTTCTCCACCTCTCGCCATACAATGAGGGATCGGTGTGCATATAGTGCGAGTGACCTTGACACCCTGCCACACACTCACGTCATCATGTCCATTCACTAGAGAAGCCCCGAACGATGCACACATCCTCCCGCGCGCTTTTCAAACATCATTCGCGGCGGTACCTTTACAAGCCAACGGGGTGCGCTGCTCGATTCAAATCAGCTGCTCGACCCTTTCACGTTTGCTGCTCTGTTTTGTTCAACGCCTTAAGCAGTTGTCCATGGCTACTTCAGACCACAACAATTGATTTTTTTTTTAATAAATGAAACCTCAATATAACACGTGATTCTATTTAAGTATAAGAAACCATCACATGCTTAACCACTGTGTGTTCAACATCAGTTTAAATTACGTATCTCTTAATATAAGGTTTAAGTCAATCGTTAACCGAGAGTGATTCCCCCGTTGCTCGTGGTGTAATGAACGGCTTGCACTGATGAAAGAGCTAGACAGAGCGGCGACTAGCAGTCAGCGTCTAGTTAGTCTTTCAGTTCCCTTCTGGCAACCAGCCAGCCGGCCATTTTCATTATTTCCCACGTTACAATCTGCGGAGTCTTAATCGGGCGGGACTTTCTAACTTCTCGCCGACGAAACCTTTTTCAAGGCTAGAAAACTCCACTTCATAATTTACGACTACCGAGATATAAAAAAATAAAAAAACGCGAACAACCTTTTAACAAAAAAAGAAGTCCAACTTGCAAAAGATAGTTTTGATAGATATTTTTTTTAAAAATCGCATCACGTTCACTTATTAAAATTAGCGGGTTTCCCTTTTACCGATTTATTTTAGTTAGCAGGACGTGTATGTAATTAGGTTCCAACTCTGTAAGGAAAAAAAAATTAAAACCAAGGGCTTTTGTATTAGTAATTAGTACTGTCAACGACTTGTTGCCTTGAGAAGCAAATCAAGCTACATCTACACGTCGACTTGTTCATAGAGGAAAATGGGAACGAGTTGAATGGTGGTCCACGTGAAGAAAGGCCATAACTCGAGATTAGAGACGTGAATTGCTGCATACATGCAGTCGTATGGTTTCCAAACGTGGCTAGTGTCTCTCTTTGCCTGCGTAGATGTCGGCTTATCAAGGTCTTTTAGCAACTCACCGATGACAGCTATGAGAACAAACAATGCCCTTAAGTGAAGACTCCATTTATAGAATACTCTGGTGAGGACCCTCAAAAACCCGGGGCCTGTTTATGGCTCAATATTAGATTGCAACACAACGCCGGTTCTCCATATTCGGCATCTTCGGAAAACGTGTCTAGCTTAGTTTCGGTCCACTGTATACACACGTTAATTACTTTATAGGCGAACAATATAACTGTATTGATCTATCTATCTATCTATCTGTATCTATCTATCTATCTATCTGTATCTATCTATCTATCTGTTATCTATCTATCTGTCTATCTATCTATCTATCTGTATCTATCTATCTATCTATCTGTCTGTCTATCTATCTATCTATCTATCTATCTATCTATCTATCTATCTGTCTGTCTATCTATCTATCTATCTATCTATCTCTATCTGTCTATCTATCCATCCATCTATCTATCTGTCTGTCTATCTATCTATCTATCCATCCATCTGTCTACCTACCTATCTATCTGTTTATCTGCCTATCTGCAAATTAGATAGGTACTTATCATTATGTAATAAGTGAACTAATACTGACCATCAATATCCATCAGTATGTCTTATATCACATCATCCCAATAGCATACTATATCATATCATCCTCAAAACGTCATCAATTACATTTATCTATCAATATATAATTGTCGTATATTATGCCCCAGACATTACCATTTGCGTTAGGTTGAAGGGATTCTCAGTCGCTATAGAACCATGTGCAGAACCTATAAGTTCGGGTCGTTTTACGTGAAATCTCATTCTCGACACAAAAAAAGAATAGCCTACATGAAGAATAAAGGGAGTCGTTAATATGGCAGGAGGAAACTGAGACTCGTTCACCTTGAATGGACTTGCGCTTTTCTTATACTTTTTTTATATAAATTTTAAGTATAATTTGCCTTTTTAGTTTTTGCATCTCCGTTTCGGTGTGTCGGCCTTTAGTACGCATCTCTATTTTTTAAGGTTACGTAATTCTTTTTCTAAGACGATCTTCCCCTGAGGTTCGGGTAGCTTTTGCCATCTTTTTTCCTTCAACAATTAACCGTTGCGCTGCTGAAGACAGTGGCCAAAGGCCGCAGCTTCAATCTATCATAATCTCCTCTGCCTGCTAGTCGAAGCACCGCTTATAAACGACCACATAGTGCGAGGAGATTGTAGGCCACTCCCTGGTCCTCGACTCGGCTTATCGAAGCCGATATCTTTCTTAATTACTATATGAAACCGAGCAAAAGTTTTTTCCAGAATAGAAAAACGGGCCGGACTTATGGATATTATGGGAAGGGACCCATTGTTTGTCAGGCAGTAAAAGCCAAGGTAGTCTTTTTCCTCAAGTCTTCTAACAGGGTGATCTATTATCATCATGTGTGGGGTTTTATGTCGGTTTTACCGATTGGGTGTGGTACGCTATGCGACTTTATTATATATGTATATATCTCACAGCAGTGGGCGTGTTTTGGAACTACAATATAGAAATATAAAAACTAGAGTTTACCGAGTTGTGTTACGTCCATGCCGCTGCAATAAATTCGCTGGAAGAGGAACAACAAAAAGACGGACGAAGAAGGGTCGGCGAGGATTGCGCTCCAAGGAAGAGCTTCACCTTGACCGATATCTCAAAGACTCAACTGTCCACTGCTGTTTTTCCCGGCAGCCGTTTCCTCATCTTTTCCTTTTACTATTTTTTTAATACCCCGAGCTTCCGCCGTATCTTCAATGAAATATGACGGTACCCTAGGGCGTGCAACCAATTGATAGATCGACTGATCATTCTTTCCGACTTGGCCGCTAAATGGAAATAGGTTTTTGCTCCCTTCTTCCTTCTGCTTGTGTGTAAAGTGCTGTGTGAAAGAGCGAGTCCAATACCTGGAATTTTTAGAGATGCTTGTACGAATTTAAATTGTCATGGACGAGTGCGCTGTTGAGTAAGTTAGTTCCTAAGCGAACCAATCGGCTAGTAATAAGTTTAATTATTGACTCAGTGTTAATAATACGTTACTGAAATAGGTAAGTACGTAGATCAGTCGAGATAAGTGTATAGACAGATAGATAAATAGATGGATGAATGAATGAATGGATAGACGGATTTTGGATGGAATGAATGGTGCATTTTGATTAGATAGATAGGTGGGTAGATAGATAGATAGATAGATAGATAGATAGATAGATAGATAGATAGATAGATAGATAGATAGATAGATAGATAGATAGATAGATAGATAGATAGATAGATAGATACGTAGATAGATAAATAGGTAGCTATAGGTATCGATAGGCTGATAGATAGATATACAGACAGATATATAAGTAGACAAAACAGACAGATAGATAGATAGATGGATAGACAGATGTAAAGATATATAGACAAACTGACAGATAGACAGACAGACAGATAAATAAATAGATAGATAGATAGATAGATAGATAGATAGATAGATAGATAGATAGATAGATAGATAGATAGATAGATAGATAGATAGTTAGATAGATAGTTAGATAAATAGATAGATAGATAGATAGATCGACAGATAGATCGATAGATAGATAGATAGATAAACTCTCTATGGGTACATATAGTTAAAGAGGTATATAGACAGATAACAACTTCTTTTTCTGCTTTTTCTGAACAACTACAAATAAACAAATGGAAACATTTTTCAAAGAACCAAGTCGAATGCGTAGAATTTCCCGAGTGTTTGTAACGAATTCGTGCGCACCGTGGAATGCAAATGACTGAGACGCTAATAGGTACGCTCATATATGGACAGGCTTGATTGCAGGCCGACGCTTTGTGTTCTGTTTGTTATGCCTTTGGGAAAGTATTACCGTAAATCCTGATGCTTCCTACAGTGAACTTCTTTCGTGTTGACCTCGACACAAGAGTCTTTCTCATTAGACAAACAAAAATTGCAAGTGCCCCTGCGTTCTAATTGAAGATACGCTGTAAAGAACACGTAGCCAAAGCATCAAGTGCATTGTGTTGGCAGCGCACATGACGCACTGTCCAGACCTGCTTTACCTTAAATGAACAATATCCTTGATGCTTTTACAGATCTGTGGCTATGCAGACAAGCATGGATTTCACCTGCTGGAAGCTACTGACTTTCCTTTCAGCTCTCGTGCTACCCAGCTGGACATGTGACTACCAACGCCTCGATTCGGGACATACCATGTGTACCTACACAGCTCGCAGCTGTATCGGCAAAACACTTCTTCGTACGTATTTTAACCTATTTGAAAAGAAAAATGTATTTTCATGTTCTCATTACCATCTGATTTTCAAACAGGATCCGGTGGCATTACCTGTCAAGACAAACAACTGATCTTAGAGACCCATAATCGATTACGACAGATGCTTGCTTTAGGACAAATCAGGGGTCAGCCTCCATCTTTAGACATGCGTGAAATGGTATGAAACGAGCATACTTATCGATTGCGAATAAATATATACGTGCAAGTTTATTCCATTGTGTTTTTTTCGCATTGTAAAAGGTCTGGGATGAAGAACTGGCCATCATCGCTCAGCGTTGGGCAGACCAGTGTACCACTGGACATGATCGCCGTAGGAACGTTGGTAATTGTATAATCCTATTCGTACTCGTACTGTTACATCTTTTAAAGAAAAATGCTATTTGAGTGTTAGCTAGGCAGAGGGTAGGTAGATAGGTAGGTAGGTAGATAGGTACATGGATAGATAGATAGATAGACAGATAGATAGATAGATAGATAGATAGATAGATAGATAAATAGATAGATAGATAGATAGATAGATAGATAGATAGATAGATAGATAGATAGATAGATAGATAGATAGATAGATAGATAGATAGATAGACAGATAGACAGATAGACAGACAGTTAGATAGATAGATAGATAAATAGATAGATAATTGGATAGACAGATAGACAGATAGATAGAGAGAGAGAGAGAGATAAATAGATAGATATTATACAGACAGACAGACAGATAAATAATTAGTAGATAGATAAATAGATAGATAGTTCGACAGACAGACGGAAAGGCAGATGGATGAGTGAATAGGTAAATAGATAGGTAGATACTTTAACAGATAGACAGATGGATAGATAGCTTGAGGGCGAATAATCAGCCAGGCTTCCTTAATAACCGTACGATCTCATTACAGATCGCTTCACCGTTGGCCAGAACGTTGCCGCTACTTGGACGTTTGACAAACCCAACTCTAAAGGAGACGAACCCGAGTTCAAACGACAGATCGATGCTTGGTTTTACGAAGTGACTCAAGTTGGATTCCGCGCCCAAGACATCGAACCTTTCAAGTTTAATCGCCAAGCAGGTCATTACACACAGGTACTCCCATGTTATAACGACGTAAACCTGTTATTCCTTCCTGTTTCTTTCTGTCTTTGTTTCAATTCCATCACATCTTTGATATAAAATAAAAGAGCTTTCAAATAACTCGACCGTCTCTTCGCATCTCATATGCACGAAGAGAGCGGCTTTTGCCAGCCAAGGAGTAAATTACAAGCACCGTGCCTTCATGACATGAACAGATAAAACAAGAAAATATTATACCAGTTGGCCAATGTGCAAGTCATGAAAATGAGCAAACCCCTCACTCTATATTCAGCAACAAGAAATGTATGCCAAGAGATCAGACAGCGTCGAGACAATACGTTTTTTCCTCCCTCATTCAGAAAAAAAGTTACTCTTACACACACACGTATACAATGGCTGACTCAGCGCAGACACGGCTTTCATAAAAACCGCCATCTTTTCTCATGGTTATTGGGTCTTTCTATTTCGAGTATCCGCTTACTTGTAAAGACGCAAATTCTATCCATCCATTTAAGTCTCACCGTTGTATACGCTGAGGTACAAAAGACGGTTGAATCGCTGCGAGCGCCAGGTAATTAGATATTCAGCTGGCATCTGGTTTCCCATGGCATGTTTATCCTTAGTAGAATCGATAATAAGACCGGTAGATTCGAAGCTTGTGATAAAGCGAGACGGGACAAATTGGGCCGGCGCGGAGCTTAATCAGGAATTGCTAATCATTTTTCAGTGAACAACATTAGGGAGACTCGTGCAACCCAGTTCTGAGACACACGCTGCACTCGATTAGCATGCCATCAAGGACAATCCGCCATTCTTATTTTCACTTCGTTTGAACTATCACACAGACGTACACTTTTTCATCTCTCTATATGCCAGACAACCTCGTCAGGGAAAATAAAAGCCCGCCCTAAATTTCGGGCAGTGCATAGATCGCACTGGATACTATAGCAGACGAATAAAAAGTTCTATAGTGGGCGTTACGGAAACAACATAAATCATGTTCACTCGGAGAAAATAGCTCGAAACGTTACCTACTCGGAATGAAATATATTAATATTTGGGAAACTTGTTATGCAGATTGCGTGGAGTGAAACTTACACCGTGGGATGTGGCTACTCCTACTTCAAGGATCCTCAGCGCGGTTTCACTAAATTATACGTTTGCAACTACGGACCTGGGTAACTTGGGAAATTTTACATGAACACCATCACGTTAATTTAAATCAAATTAAAGTTAACTTTGATTGCTAAAAATAAATGTTTTTCTATATGACAGTGGAAACATTATCGGGGCTACAATGTACAAGATGGGACGACCCGGCCAGGCTATGTGCATCAACGAAGGTCTAGCTCCCTCGAGAAGATACCCTGGGCTTTGTGGTAATTTTCCTATTTTTCTATAAATTAAATTTATAATTCAGTTCTCCCAGTTAATAATATGGACTTTTATTAATTACAGTAATACTATATACTATAATAAAATACTGCAATGTAATTAAATAGACAGTTTTGGAAATTTTTAAAATATCAATAGCTAAATAGGTCTGGGCTTTTCCAGACTTAGCCACTTGGGAAATGTCCTTCTATGACAAGTCACGCTGACTTCAATGACAGCGAAATGACTCTTGATGACTCACACCTTAGGGTAACTTATAGTGAGTCATATATCGTTTTAAGGTTTATTGATTTATATCTTTTATTATTATAATTTATATTTAACAATATCGCTTAATTTAACCAACATCGCTTACTGGAAATATTTTTTTAATCTTTATAATTTAATTTGTTAATTTTTTTTAGAAATTGGTTCCAACGTAGACTACAGAGAACCTTCATGCTACGGTGGACAAAGCGTGGTGGAACACCCAGCTCCTCAGCAGCATCTGCAGCCTCCAGCGCCAGGCATCGCCCCAGCAGCACCGACCGCAGCTCCCAGCGTGGCCGAGATGCTCCTCCGGGGGATTCAGGCTCCCTTCGTTGGTCTCGCAAAACTGCTGAACCCGTACAATCTTTTCGGTTAACACGCTTACCTGAGGCAACTCTCACGCTGCAATATTTTATGACGACCACTTGTAGATGTACTGTTCTCCTGTATTATTAACTTAATATTGTTGTTTTGTTTATCTCTCGCGGAATGGGTGTGTTTGTGCGTCTGTGATGATTGCGTATATATTCAGTGCAGATGTACCGGTGCCTAATATTACACGTACACCATGGGATTCATTTGATATCAAATTAACTTATTCTACTTTAACTTGTTTATTGTACCAGAAACGCGGCTACTATTCAGTACTTCACACAATGTTGTTTAACCTAAATTATCCGGCTTGACAGCAGCGGTCTCACTACTTGCGCTGAGGGATGCTGTCGTCGACTTCTGCAGCAGGTTCTGGCTAAACCACGCCGGTCTGGGTTTCTTCATTTCTACAATCCGCTTGCCCTGCGACGAAAATTCGTTGTAACATAAGTCGTATTACGAGGACGACAGAAAGGGTACCTGGAAAAAGTCGTCTGCTTTCGTTTCCTTCTCTCCCTCGTACAAAACGACTACCTCCGAGTCGACAGGGTTTAGGCCCAGCTCATTGACGATCTTGTCTTGCATCTCTTTGGTCTCCAGTTTAACCTTCTCATAGCAGTTCGCTGTAAATAAACAAATGTTAGGCACCGGACGTGAAAAACGTAAAGGGTTACCAACTTACGACAGAGCGTGTTTTGCTCGTGGTAGTGACCGCAGCTGTTGCAGACCTGCAGGTCTTTCCGCGGGACTAACAGTTTGTTGTGCCATTCTTTGACGCCGCATCTTCGGGTCCATCGTTTCTCGATAGAGCGCCGGCATGTTGGAACTCCCCACAAGAATCCATCAAAGATTTCCTTCAAGTCGAAGGAATTGTCCACATTTTGACTTGGGTTAGCTGACTGAGTTTCGCTATAAAGCGGAATTAGATCAAAACCCGGCTGTGGTGGGGGTAACCGTAGAACAACATTTAAAAAAGCCCTTTCAAATTGGAAAAAAGTCTCGGAAACAACTTTGACTAAGTGAGCCGCCATGCTGTTTTCGAATTACGGCACGAAGTATGGCCACCTAGAAACCTTCTTCATTTGCCCAGTATTCCTCTCGACTTTTGAACTTATCTCGTTCCGCTTCTATTTTAATATTTTTAAAAAATTCAATGGCAATAGCAGTTCTAATGTATTTAAGAATAACTTTTTATGAATTCGCAAATGAAGGATTACTGTGAGAAGGAAGTAGAAGTACTACTTTACTCTTAAGTTGCCCTAACTCGCCCTTTGGCATGGCGCTTAAACTCGCCCAAACTGCATTCGCCCGTGTGCACTTGAAGTTCAGTTATAATACTATTTGTATTTTACTACTAGCTGAAAAAAAACAAGACAGTTAATTAGTTTTAGCCACGGTAATTTGTTAAATTTTTCGAATTGCCATGGCAACGACAATTCATAACGAACTGGGTCAGCTGATTTTCAAAAACCCTGGCGAGCTTGGTTAAAAGTTTCGTCTGCTGGGATTATATCACCACCAGTCGCTGCAATCTGCAATGAGCTGGTGGTGCCAAAATATGGTCTAATTCTAGCAAGGAGAAAACTGTTGTTACTTTACTTAGCTACGTTAGCTGAAACAGGAAAACTTCCTGTAAATTTAAAAATTATATTACAGGTTAAGTTGAACCACTTAAAAATTGAAATTGGAATTAACTAAATAAAATAGAAAGCGTAAGAATTTTACAATTCCTGTTTGAAAGTTTGAAAAGTGTTAATTTTAAATGTTTCATTTTAGGTCAGATTTGGCATAAACGATGGCAATGAGAACGTACCGTGTTACCTCTCTGCTCCGTGCTGTCAAGGGAGAGGCACGGCGGAAGGTTTGTTTACCGACGGGCTCAGTTTGCGAGCTGCATCGTCAGCGACCAATTAAAATACCACAAGTATTTGGGTTTTCATCCTTTGCATTCCATTATCCATCGTAGTAACTAGCGTGTTTTGCTTTACAAAGGTACAACTGATCCACACCGACGGAACTAGGTTGCAGAACGTGGAGAAACCCAGCGCGTCAGTCAACGATCCATATTTGTTAGTACAACCAGATTTGGAAGGTTTATATGAAGATATCAGAACAGTATTGGATTGCAAATACCAGTTTTTAAATTAAAGTCTAATTTTATATTTGTTGTTGACCTAATAGGCGTTATCCGAGACCCTACCAGAATTGAAATTCATCTCCACGTATTACTTTGATGGCAAGGGCAAAGCCATACGGCCAGTCATTACAATGTGCATGGCTCGGGCCATCAATGCCCATCTCAACAACAGTTGTACAGAAACCCTTAGTAAGCAAAAAAGGGTCGCTCAGATAGCCGAGATGATCCACACGGCGTCCCTTGTGCACGACGACGTCATTGACGAGGCCGATAGCCGACGCGGCAAAGCTTCGGTCAACATTCTGTGCGGCCAAAAGAAGGTATACTTAACGACTGAATGTTAATAACATTAAGTTGAATATCATCTTTCACGATTTTAACATAAACTTTAACCATTGCCGTTGCCTTGTCCCCAGTCGATCATGGCTGGCGACTTTATCATAGCGGTCGCGTCGGGGATGCTCGCGAGGCTGCGGAACGAGGCTGTAATGGTACTACTTTCGCAGGTAAACTATACAATTCCTGTTAAGTTGTCAATCTATTGAAGTATGTCATTATGTACATTTTACACGTATTTCATTTAATATTAGAATTGTGTTATATGCATGTGCTATTTGAATATTATAAGGTTATCTTTCTTACACATTATCTTACATATTTATAGGGTTATCTTTCCAACATAAGAATTTCGTTGATTTTTTTCAAATTATGTATTTCTATAACAGTTAAGCTGCTGGTTTTCTTTTATATTCTATCGATCTCTAACCTACTTAAAGTTAATTAAATTTGCTTACTTTCAAAGTAAAGTTAGTTAATCTTTCCGTGAAGAGGTTCTAGCTGACTTAACACGTGAACGTACTTTATATAAATAACGAAGTTTAAATATCCAGTTTATGTAATTGATTTCTTTGTTACTACATCTATAACCTAAAATGAAAGATAAGTATCTCTTAAAGTAAAAGTCGTTAATCTTTTACTGAACAGGTTCTAGCCGACTTGGTGCAGGGCGAATTCATGCAGTTGGGTGCCAGAGAGGACGAGTCAGAACGTTTCACCCACTATCTGGAGAAGACGTTTAAAAAGACGGCCAGTTTGATTGCCTACAGTTGCCAATCGGTAATTGATATTACAACCAATCAAATTTAATTGATTGGACATTGAACTTAATTTTCCAGGTCTCCGTCCTCAGTGGTGCCGATACTCGTCTACAGAATGCAGCGTTCTCGTACGGTCGTCAAGTAGGAATCGCCTTTCAGCTTGTCGACGATCTTCTGGATTTCGTGGCCTCGTCGTCCCAGCTGGGCAAACCGGCAGCGGCTGATCTCAATCTTGGATTGGCTACAGCACCGGTTTTGTTTGCTGCACAAGAGGTTAACAGCTTTTTGTCGCCACCCCCCCCTTCTCAGTCATACTTTAACTTAAAGAAGCATCAAAGTTTATTACTTAATGATACATTGTGATATAGTAATAGAATCTGAACTATTTTGATTAATAGCAGTATATTAAAGATTTAGTTAAAGTTTGGTTTTTGGAAAATTTTAGTATCCCGAGCTGAATTCGCTGATCATGCGACGATTCAGCGAGCCCGGGGACGTGGAAAGGACCTTCGAGAAAGTCGTTCAATCGGAAGGACTGGAACGGACGAAGCAGCTAGCCCAGCAGTACTGTAACGATGCCATCGGCCAGCTCAAGACCCTCAATCCGTCACCTTATCAGCAGGCCTTGATCAGCATCACGCACCATGTTCTGCATAGGTTAAAGTGACCCTGCCCTTGTTTCGTTTTGCCCCGTCTTCCTCTATAGTAGACTGGTTTGACTAGTACAATTTCTTGGTTGGTTAACTTCCTGAGGCGCCGTGAAAAAGCGCGCCACAGCTTCTGGTCTCTGCCATGCAGAGGTGGCGGGCTTCTTAGTCAATACATACTTTTACCGGAGGTTTTCGTCGAATTGCTTTCTACGTTCATAGAGGTAACAGTTTTACACACTTCAGTACGCTGCCCTAATAATGGCTAAATTTACTTATATGATGTTATAATAGGTAGTCTAGAGCGTAAAAAATGTTTAAGGGGGTGGGGTTGGGTTGATTGCTTATTGCTCCTTCATTTTCAAAGGTAAAGCCACCACAAAAATGCTGGGAGTTGACATTAAAGTACTTAATGCACTCGTCAAGTTTCGTTAAAATCGGCTTGTTAGTTCCGCCAGAATAAAATGCTAATCTTCCAGCAACTGAAATACGTTTCCGCCATACATAATCCCCCTTCTAACCTGTGGTTAATCATATTATTTTTATTTACTATACGATTTATTAATGTCAGAAACATACTGGATGAAAAGAATTTGTAAAGTATAATATAAAAATATAATATTCGGATGTTAATCAGAATGAACTGTTATGTTATTATCAAGTTACAATTTTTGAATGCATACTGTGGGTGAATGTTTCAGGTTATTTCAACCGAGGCGCAATTTACGGTTTATAATTAGTACATTATTTCGCCGCTAGATGGCGTTTTAAGAGTTTTCGGTAAATTGCTGAAAAAGGTAAACTTGGCTCTTGCGGCTTAGGCCCTGGGAAAAATAAAAAACGTAACAGATTTATCTTATGGCTGTAGCATTGGTACAGCGCATAGGCTACGTGTCATCAAATTATCTAAAGTCTTATTAAACACAAAGTTATTGTTTGGTGTAACAGTTTGTTTGTTGACTCCAGTCCAGGTTCACCAGCGTTTGTATAAAGTAACACTCTTTAAAATTAATCAAGTCTAGGAAGGTTTCATCCTTTTCTAAACTTAATTTATTGTAAGTTAATGCTGAGTGACGTTATTATGCAATTTTTTGAAAATTCTGACATGTCGTTGCCAACGTAACGCGTTTATCTTTGTATGAAATAAACATTCATTGTAGGTTTTAAACACAGCATGGTGAAGGACAAGCCAAACTCGACCCGGTTGTACGACAAGGACGGATACCGGTTACGGGCGGCCTGCGTCTGCGTTCGGGGCGACCCCGACCGAGAGGTACCGTACAGTCTACGTCAATCGCGGTAGTGTAAAAATTCAACTTGGCCAACAACACAGGTTCTGTTAGTGACTTCGTCAAACGAGCCAGATCGTTGGATTGTCCCAGGTGGGGGGCTCGAACCCATGGAGGAAGCTGCCGACGCCGCCGTCCGTGAAGTCCTCGAGGAAGCTGGCGTCACCGGTCAGCTAGGAACGTGTCTAGGAGTTTTTGAAGTAGTTCATAGTTACCGCCAATTACCGTGTAATGTCAGGTTGCATTTTATCACAGAACAATGAACGGAAGCACAGAACGGTGGTCTACGTGATGAACGTTACGGAGGAGTTGCCCGAGTGGGATGATTCAAAAAGTATCTTTGGAGAAACCTCTTCTTTATTAACTAATTTCGATTAATGTATATTACGTAATATTAAAAAACACATAAATATCCTATGTATATTTTTTATATTTGGCATATGCTTACATATCTGTTTCGAATATAAAAATAAATACATCACTAGTATATATGTACATTTTAATCACAGCTGAAGCTTAAGATCGTCTACATATAGTTTAACACATATTATAATAAACAGTTACTATAAACAGCTACGTGATACTTTAATGGTTATATTAATTTATATTAATTTAATTTTTTTTTTAAATACAAAGGTCGTCGAAGGCAATGGTTTTCATTTGAAGAGGCGCTTAGCATTCTGTCAACCCACAAGCCACTGCAGTCGCCCTATTTGCTGCGGTTGCGGGAACACGAGCAACAGCAGCAGCAGCAACTATTGAACCGGTGAAATCCTTGCAGCAGCCCATCCGGGGTTCTTTGGGGGGAGGGGGGGCGGGGACTTAAAAAAAGCGTCTTCTAACCAAAATGATAACAATATATATTTCGTTTCCTTCTTCTACATGTAACCATAATCCGTCTTTCACTGCATTTTGTCCTACGAGTCAGGATGCGAGATTCGGATGGATCGACTTCTTGTTTTTCCTTTCTTCCGGGGACAGAGCTCTTGTAATAAGAAAAGTCTCTACAGTACAGTGAAATAAAGAGCAATGACATGGTTTCATAAAAATAAATAAAGTTTTTTTATCTCTCAATATTTAGAGGCGTTTCTTCATTTTAGCGCGGACGCGTCCTGCAAATGAAATAAAAACACAAATTATTAATTGTACGCACAGGAAATTGTACAACTTAATTATTCGTTTACATCATTTTTAAGTACGTATAATAAGAACAATAAGATAATAGTAATAACAATGATATATCATAATTAGAATGTCAAACAAATGGTTTGTATAACCAATCAATCTATGGAGATCATTCTGGATTCCAGGATCTTCAATCTTATTCAGATTCTCTTCCAGCGACTTGAGCAAAGCGTCGAGGTCTTCCTCTTCATCTTTCGCGTCTTCGTCTTCAGTGGTTTCCTCGGTTTCGGTCTCCATATTGGCGCAGACCGACCCGTCCTCAGTCTTGATCGATTGCGCGCCGTCGGTGAACCAGTTAGGTGAAAGGCAAACTCCGTTTTCAGCTTGCGGAAGTAACCGATTGACTGGAACATTCTTTAGCCAACGAAACAAATTAATGATTAAAAGACAAATTAAAGTTAATTTAGCCGATAATTTCGGAGATAAAAGATAATCACTCGAAGGGTCCCGTTTATGTCCAGTGTGAGGGATATTGGAATGCAGCGGGCACGGTCCGTCTGGGGAGTTAAGAGCGGAGCTTCTAAATTGCGAGTCGTTGCTGCAAATGTCGCTCTAACTGGGCTGGAATCCAAAGGAATCTGCACCATCCCTTCAGAGACCTACGCGGATAGGGTTAAGAATCACTTATTAGAAACAACAAGGATGTTAAACAGGGAATTATTTAAATTATTTGACAGGTTAATTTGCTTTCTGAGTGAGTGACCTTGATGATTTTAGGGGGGGGGACCAAATTTTGCAGTAACCCTGAAGATGGACAGGGAAATTAGTTAAATCTAGTCCGGGAGGAATTTTCTCAATTTCTTTTTCACACGAAAAAAGGGAAGGGGGACTAGATTTCGCACTAACCTTGAAAGTTGGTACGACACTAGTACAGTCTAGTCCGGGTTCGGAAAAAGGGGGAAGGGACTAAATTCCGCACTAGCCTTAAAGGTGGGTACGAAACTAGTAATATCTACTTCTGGTTTGAATTTTCTCAGTTTTGTTCAGCATGAAAAAGGGGAGGGACTAAATTTCGCACTAAATTTGAAAGTGGGTACGAGACTAGTAAAATCTAGTCCGGGTTCGAAAAAGGAGTGGGGATAGATTTCGCACTAACCTTGAAAGTGGGTACGAAACTAGTAATATCTAGTCCGGGTTGGATTTTTCTCAGTTTTGTTCTCCATTAAAAAAAGGGGAGGGAATAAATTTCGCAGTAAACTTGAAAGTGGATACGAAACTAGTAAAATCTAGTCCGGATTGCATTTTCTCTGTTTTGTTCCCCATTAAAAAAAATGTGAGGAACTAAATTAATTATAACAAACGTACCAGTTTCCGATGATTCTCTAATAAATGCTTCCTTTTAATAATCTTAAATTCCTTGATGAGTCCTAGTAGTGCTTCCTCAGTAACCTCCTCGTTGGACAGCCTGTTTCGAATCGGGTCTTCACTGGGGAAGGGCGTTTCCTTCGAGCAGCGGATTTTTTCCAAGCGGGACAGTCGAATCTGGCGTAAGTATTCGATGACACCGGGAAGTACTTTCTCCACCTGGACAAGAAGACTCGCACTGAGCGTTTCTCTTAGCCTTTTCTCAGCTGCGATACTTCCAGTCAAGTCTTGAAGGAGTGACCGCTGTCTGTCGTAGAGTTTCCCGAGTGCCTCTTTGTGGGTTGCATCATTCTTTAAAAAACCATCATATTTACATTGTCGTTATAAATCAATTCAACTAACAATAATAATAATATAGATACTTGTTATAGTTAATGACGGATATTTTACGGAGAATCTAATAAAGTGAATTCCGCAAGGTAACGGAATAATCGGTGGAGATTGAATTACCTTGAACGAATACACCTGACAGCTCTTCTTCCATACCTGGTCGCTCCATTCTGGCATAAATGCGTCGACCAGTTTTTTGTTCGCGACGCTGCCCGGCACATGGTACTGAACTACAATCTATTCCATTCTCCAGTGGTTTATAATAGGATGTTATTTGTATTTTAAGGATTTTTACATCTTACCAGACAACTTGTGGTCTGCACGAGAGCTGCCAAGTCGAGCGGTTCTACCATCTTGAACAGAGTGGGATTCTGTCGGGCCAGGTTCACTAGGGCTTTCCGCACCATGTTCAACTCTTCCTTGTCGGCCTGCACGAATGACAGTAGAAGATCCCGATATTGCCACTAGGACCGCGTAATGCGATTTACCTTTCCCTGTGAGCAGTTTTCTTTGAAGTCCTGTAAGAGACGCATGTAAACCCAGCTGTCGGGTAACGGTACGTTCGTTACGTGGGTTGATTCCAATTCTACAAGAATACACACAAAAAACAATCAGAATTAGAAGGTAACAAAGGAGCTGAAGATGATGTATACCTGTCAAAACCTTCTTCATGCTGTGCTTCAGTGCGTGCTCTAGAATCGTTTCTATGGGGTCCAACATTTCCGTTTTGTGTATAATTGTCACGATAATACAGCTGACCGATGTTGTTAAATTATCCTTAAAGCTACCAGCCTTTAAAAATACAAATTATTTCGGTAAGATAATAGTCAGTAGTCGGTGTATTTTGAACCTGCAGAAGCAGAATGTAAACAATTCACAGCGCCGCCAAACACGCATCTTCAACTATTCAAATTATAATAATAAATAATTTCATATATCAGCAAGGGGAGCAGAAATAGCATGCATATTATTATTAGTAAAATATATAATTGCAATGATCTGTGTTTTCTGGTTTTGGGTTGAAACGCACATTTATCGATATAGTAGGTGGTGGCGATATATTGCATCACAAAGAATCGATACTTAAGAAAGAGGTTTATTGACAATATATTTTGTTGAAATTTACTTTGAATAATTCTTTAATGAAAATCAATATTATGATATTGTGCCTTAAAATTAGTGTTTAATTAGAAATTAGAAGCTAGCACTAGCAAAAGTCAATACACCACAAGGTGGCGATGATGACATCATTTTAAAAGCAGACAGTTTTCGAAACCCAAACACACGTGTAATGCGAATTGCGTCTTAAGAACCTCAGTTAAATATCACCCTTGGGATTGTTTTTGCGATTAACCACTTAACGTTTTGACTTTGTAAAGCTAAGTCAACAAAAAAATTCAGTTTAAGTTTCAGTAAATTGCAGTTTTTATTGGCTAGGTTTTATTTTCGGTTAACCTAAACCTAAACCCGAGCAAAACTTAGGTTTCAACGGAACAAGTCTGCAGTACTATGACCCGCACAGCAGATAAGGAAGGTCAGTTCAGCGATGCAGAGGACGAGCTGGTTAACGAGACTGCGTTAACGAAAGAGCCGTTGTTGGATGCTTCTGCCCTCGTGACGGAAAGCAAAATAGTAACTTTAATAGATGTTGGACCAAAGCTTGTGAGTTTGGCTCAGTTTGAGGATGCCGCAACAGAGGAGGAAGACGATTACTCTGAAGTGGTGGACGACGAAGAGGACGACGATGATGATGATTCATACTACGAGTTCAGCAAAGGTACACATCTCCCACAATCTGTGATAAATGTCACGCCTACAGTAACGTTTTCAGGTTCATTTGTGATTGCATACCATTTTAAATTAACAATTTTATGTAGACGAGAGAGTTTGCAGGCCAGGAAATGCTCATCCAAATCAGCAAACCGGTTCAAACAAGATAGCAAATTTCCAGCCAGCTGAGAAACTCTTCAAGAAATTTTCACACAAGATAAACGTCGACGACTACAAGGCTCCTGTAGCGGAAAATGACAAGTACGTCTCTTGCTGCAGCGTTGAAAACGTCCACATAGTTATTAACATTAATTCTTTCAACGTCAAAGGATACGAGTTAAGGATAAGCAGGATCGAGCCACAGCCGAGCAAGTGATGGACCCCCGCACCAGGATGATCCTTTTCAAGCTGATGAACCGAGGTTTCGTCTCAGAGATCAACGGCTGCATCTCTACGGGGAAGGAAGCCAATGTCTATCACGCCACGAGCAAAGACGGGACGGAACTGGCCATGAAAATCTACAAGACGTCCATTCTTGTTTTCAAAGATCGCGACAAGTATGTCACCGGTGAGTTTAGGTTCCGACACGGCTACTGCAAGAGCAACCCGCGCAAGATGGTCAGGACCTGGGCTGAAAAGGAAATGAGGAACCTGTCGAGACTTCATGCCGCCGGACTGAACTGCCCCGCTCCGATCCTTCTCCGCAGCCACGTGCTCCTGATGACGTTCATTGGCACGGCGGGTTGGCCCGCGCCAAGATTGAAAGTATATTATCAGCAAGAGTTAGGATTATTCGATTTCAGATATCGATTTCCTTCTCCACGTGTAAAACCCTAATCGATACGATAGCTATATGAATGTATTGAGGCTGAAAGCATCGAGTTATCAGCCAACCCTGATATATAGATAGCAGTGGCCAAGTAAAAATTAATTATTTAAGCTAATTATGTATTTGTTTCTGGTTGATTAGGATGCCGAGATAAGTGATTCCAAGGCCAGAGAGTTGTACCGCGACTCAATCATTCTAGTTCGTCGCTTGTTCCACGACTGCAAACTGGTCCACGCCGACTTGAGCGAGTTCAACATGCTCTATCACGAAGGGAAGATTTACGTCATTGACGTCTCCCAATCTGTCGAGCACGACCATCCGCATGCCCTGGAATTCCTGCGCAAGGATTGCACCAACATTACCGATTTCTACAAGAAGAAGGGCGTCTGCACCATGACGGTCAAAGAGTTGTTCGACTTTGCAGTCGACCCGTCGATTACAGCAGAAAACATGGAGGCATGTACCGTCGTGATATGCCTTTGGATTTCATATTAATGATTTATTTTGTTGATTTTCAGGAATATTTAGACAAAATGGCGGAACTTGCAGCTCAGCGTGAGACCATCTCCGCTGAGGATATTGTCAATGAAGAAGTTTTTAAAAAGACTTATATTCCTCAGAGATTAGATGAGGTATCTTTTGAATTAAAGTAAATTACAAGTACAAACGAAAACCACAATTTGAAAAAAATGAAATAGGTGGTGCATTACGAGAGGGACATAATGCAAGTCAAGTCAGGAGAGAAGAAGGACCTGCACTACAGCAAAGTCACCGGTCTGAAGGCAGATCTGTCGGGGACGCAACAGATCCCGGCCGTTCTGGAAGAAGCGCACGGGGACAGCAGCAGCTCGGGATCGGAAGGTTCGGACGAGTCGAGTTCCGAGGGATCGGAAGACGGGCAGAAGAAGGAGTTTGTCAACAGTGCACGGCCGCGTGACGAGTCACCCAACAGCAAAAAGGTTTTTAATAATTTTTTTTAAAAGGTCGTTTTAAATTGAATCATAAACTGGCGTAAGGTAGGAAGGTAGGGAGATAGATAGATAGAGGATTGACAGATCGATGGATAGATAGATGCGTAGACTACGTAGATAGATAGTTGGATGAATCGATAGAGTAGCTGTACGGCGGGTAGGTAGGTAGATACATGATAGGTTGATAAATAATTAGGTGAATAGGTAGATAGATTATTAGATAGATTCATAGATAAATTGATAGGGTAGGTCTACGCCAAAGAGTCTGATAGATAGATAGATAACACAGAGTGTAGATAAAAGCTAAATCTTATTAAATTAATTAGGATTATCTTTTTAGTTAACTATAATACGTATTTTATAAAAGATCAGGCTGAATTTTAACCAGTTTGATACAATTGATTAATTAAATTCTATCAATCAAGAGTTAACCTATTCAATTGTCTAATCGTTAACGTTATTAATTGTTGATTGAATCTAATATTTCTCTAGTTGTCTCAATTGCTTACCAGCATGGAGACATATTGTTCACTTTTGTCCACTCCACGTTCCCCCCCCCCCGTTTTTCTCTCGCCCGTTTTTCCAAATTCCCTATCTCTTTACATGGGAGCCAAACAAGTCCGGACACGCCCAGGACATTTCGCCCTCTTTTCCACTGCGGGTGAGTCAAGTGCGTACCCTTGTGTCGTACATGACTCGCCCCGCCATTTCGCCCTCTTTTCCTCTGCGGGCAAGTCAAGTGCGTTCCCTTATCTCGTACACGACTCGCCCGCAATTTCGCCCTTTACTACTAGGGGCGAGTCAACTGCGTACGCACGTGTCGTACACGAGTCTACTCGGCTTTTGACGCTCTTTTCAACTGCGGTCGACTCAACTGCATGCCCACGTGTCGTATACGAGTCGACTCAACTTTTGACGCTCTTTTCAATGGCGCTCGATTCAACTGCGTACCCACGTGTCGTATACGAGTCGACCTAACTTTTGACGCTCTTTTCAATAGCAAATTATCCAGCTAATGAATAATTTTAGAGTCATCTTCATTTGATTGTTATTCACGAACACACATAGCAAATAACAAAGACAATTCATTCACTGAACATTATTTAAGTGGAATCTGAAGTACGGCAGACAAAGCCAGGTTACCTAACTAACTACTGCGCGAGACTTTAAAATCGCTAACACAAAAACCTAATTAAATGGCTACTTAAGTATTGTACTGTGGTGCAGAAAAGAAAGCAATGAAGACAGACTATTCCTCGGTGAGGGTAATACTATGTTGTTGTTTTTTTGTTGTTCATGAATAGTTGTCACGTTTTTTAGTGTTGGTTAAATGTCGAGTTTAAAGTTAAGAATTCTGAAAATTGACTGGTCATTGTTGTCTTTTTCTGGGAATTTTTTCAGGAAAGGAAAAAAGCCGTGAAAGCCGAGAAAGCTGAGAAGCGCAAGACCAAGGTAAAGAAGCACATAAAGAAGAAAAAGGAGAAAGCTGCTAAAGCGAATGCCAAAAAGTAGCGTCATTATTTCGAAATTACTTGTTGGCTATTTCTAGTTTTGTAATAAACTTTCTCCTTAAATAGAAACACCATTTCGCTCTAATTAGATAGATAGTAGATAGATAGATAGATAGATAGATAGATAGATAGATAAAGTAGCTAGACAGATAGACAAATAGATAGATAGACTAATTACTTATATAAATATACAAGATAGGTGGATAGAATAGATAGCTAGATAGATAGATAGAAAATTCTGTCATTTGTACCGTCGAAGTATACTGTGATTCGAGGTTAAATTCTGAAGGTACCGAGTAATTCGCTTAAAATTTGACGTAACATTTATCTTGATTATAATTTGTTATAGAGAAAAACTAAACAACAGCTGGAATGGGTTGTGTCGTGTTGTATTGAGTAAACAAGAGACCGGGTCGAGTTTTTTCTTTTTGTTAAATGAAACACGATAGAAAAGCGAGTCAAAAAGTAAGTGGGTGAAACAACAATGTGTAACAGCGGCCCTACTCCGCGGCTGAAAGAAGATCGAGCATCTCAGTTGGGGCGCGGCGCCATATCTGAAATGTCAAATTGAAATGACCAACTTTTATTTTAAATCGCTATCTATGTAAATTTAATTGTAATTAAATGAATGCGCAGCGAACTTAACGAGCGCAACTAGGCAGTTGAACCAGTTATATTTATGTTAAACAGGTATATAACGATAATGTTATTTGAGAATCACATCTCTCTAACTATTTATCTCTCTATCTATCTAGCTATCTAGCTATCTATCTATACAGTTATCAAAGTAATTAAATTAACCAATGGTAATGAAATAAAAGTTAAGTATAATCAAGTATGCTAGTTGATTAATTTACCTTGCAAGTCATTCAGCAGTGGCTCCGGCCGCATCGGAAGCATCTGATGCGGAGGCATCGGCGGCTGCGGGTGGATAGGGAATCTCGGTACGGGGAGACTAGCCATTGGACCGAAGTTGAGACTGCGAGCGTGCGCTTTTTCCCGGTCCATGCGCTCCATGATCGGGTCAGTTTGAGGGTTTCCTTGATGAATGGGTAACGGCATTGGGACAATTTCCTGCTGCACCTCATTACCCTACAAACATCAATTCATTCATTTAGTTGATTGAAAAAAGAAAAACTGGAACTGCGTGTTCCAGTGACATGATTAAGAACGAACTTAAGCTTAATTAAGTCCAATTAACAATTTAGCTTATGTCTAATAAAGTTTACGTAACAGAAATTAACTAGTATTTAAAAGATAACCTATGTTGGTATTAAAACTGTACCTGAGGCAAATGGAGTGGAACTTGCTGGTGCGGCGCTGGAACTGGAACTTGTTGTGGAACAACAAACTGTCTCATCGGCTGTTGTGGAACTGCAAATGGAATCGGTCTTCCTTGAGGTGGAAAAGGGTGGAACGGTTGTCTGAACATCGGAGGCATTGGTCGCGGGTGTGCGAACATTGGTCCTGGTCCTGGAACTGGCAGTGGAACTGGAACTGGAACGGGTCCTCGAACTGGAAGTGGAACCGGTCCGTGGAACATCGGCGGTGGTGGAGGAGGGTAAAAGGGGAAACCGAAAGGCACACCTCTGTAAGGTAATGAAATTAAACTTTAATTGAATTCAAATTAGAAATAACTTAAGTTAAGTTTACTTGGTTTCAGTTTAGTTATCGGGTTTGGGTTTAGTGTTACTGAATTAGCGTTAGGTTAATACGTCTATCATCTGGATTAAGTTTTAAGACATCTTAATAGACATCTTACTCGGGGAAATCAGCATAATCGCAAATAACCGCTAGTTTCTCGCCGATAACCCTTGCGATCTTGGGTTGGGCAAACTTCTTCTTGGTGAAAAAGCGCTCGGGATCCTCAGTACTGAATTTATCGATGATGCAGTTCATTCCAAGTCCGTGGACGCGTTCCATGATGGCCTAATCGAGCACAAACACCAAATTATTTCACCAGAGAAAGATTAGAAACTGGAGTCATCCAAATTACATCAGCCAGTTCATCGAGGTTCAGCGAATCCTCAATGTTGTTTTCTTCTCCACTTTCGTCGCTTTCGTCTGCTCTTTGGTGAAGAACGGATGCGAGATGACCGGGTCCGTCATGGGGATTCTCGTCAGATGCCTCGGAAGAATCCGGGTCGGATGATTCGTGATTCCCGGCAGCGGTCAGTGGCGCGTGTTCAACCTAATGTTTTCAGTTAATAACAATAACAGTAATAAATAAGATGAGAGTAACGGATTCGAACGTAACAATAAAAGATTTCCTGTCTGCAGAAAATGATGTTACCCGAGAGAAAGCTCCTTTCTCACTTTGGGGTACTTTCTACAGGAAGTCGATGAACTTTGTTAACTCATCCCCGTTTCCCGTTTGATTCAAACGTGATTCTCGTTTCATTTATCATTATTGTTATGCATCGTTGACACTGGTAAATGTTGAATAGTTACCTGAATTTGGGCAGTCGATCCTTTGGATTGGATATAAGCGGCCAAGACGATAGCCGCACCAAGAAGAGCAGCTACGGCGACAACCGTCAGTGCAATCAACCGCGCAAATCTCAGCGATTTCTTCTCTTTCCAGCTGTACGCCTATGGAAACAACATTCAGTCGTCTTATTCCTCTACAATCATCATTCTTAACTTGTCAGTAATAGTATCGCATCGCCATTTTAACTTGAGTAAGTAATTTCGATGTTCTTACCGGCGGAGGTTCCAGGACCATCGAGTATGTTCCAGGACCGGCTGGAACAGAATCGAGCGACACGGCGTCTAGTTTACTGTCCGTCATTTTGCTGTGCAATCCCGAGTTCGACGCCACCATGAGAATAATGAAATCAGAGAGATTGCTGCAAGTTGAGAGCTTTAGAGGAAGTGTTGGATCTGTTCGACTTACTTAAACGGAAGTTGCAGCTGGGGTTTATATATGAGGGAAGCCCGGGTGGCGGGAAAGTGGTAGCCGCGCCCATTTTTAAAAGTGTCTTTCTCGTTGGCAGGTTCAATCAGCCACAGTTTTCTTACAGAGAAAACAACAAAGAAGAGGACAATTTGCTTTTCCTCTTCCGCTCTAAAAACATCTCTGCCCGCTTTCCTTCGACATCCTATAGAATCGCTTCGGGTTTCAAAGAGTTCAGTCGACACTGCTCTGATTGGTAGCTAATTCAGTGAGCCGTATCGTGATTCGCCTGGTGAATTGTAATAAACTTATTTCATTACTGGATTGTAATTAAAGCTTAATATAGTTGAATTTAAAATAATATTATTCGTATCATCATATTTTGAGACATCTGCACATCACCGATCGCTTCAGTTTTCACCGACATTAATTTGCCATTGTAAAACGAGACTGCGGTTCGTTATCCTGATAGTTTCATGTTGATATTCCCCAAATTAATTTTAAATTATAATTTCTAATGTTATAGGTATTGCTATAGTTGAACTGCAGGTGGCCCCGTTATATCGCAATTTCCCTTTAACTGCAATTAATTAACTTAATATAACTTAGATTTTCATGCAGATACTATCTCAAAGTTAATTATATAGCTGTTGCCTTTGAAATAGCGCTATATTCGTATCTGCATATGGCCCAATTAAAAGAGTGATATTATACGCGCGGTCAACTCTCTGACTAAAGAATAAAGAAATGATGTCAGAGCGGATTAACCTCTATCTGGGTCCAGGGTACTTCCCCCCTCGCCTGCTGTTTTTGTTTTCTTCTTTATTAAGAAGGAAAATAATGGCGGTGAAAATTCGCCTTTTCTGTTTTTTTTTTATATTTACTTTTATTCTAAAAGTTTGGATGTAATATTAAGTAAGACTTAAAGCTGTTTAATTCAATGCTTATTATGTCATAACTTTAAAAATATTCAGTGTGTTGAAACAAGTAGTTAAGATATTATTGGACTTCCATCATTTTCCATACCTTCGCGAAGTATCGAATAACTTTAGTAATTACTACTAAGTTTCAACTTGTGTTATACGGTTTTAACACAAATAAACGCGTAATTGAATTAAGATATTGTAATACAAAGGCTGTTGATTCCTCGCTCCGGTGCGTTACTAATAAGCTTAAGGAGAAACTCGGAAGTAAATAAGCATGACACTATAAAGAGGAGGAAAAGGTCATTCACCCAATTTGTGTGCCGTGAATCTCACGATTCTCTTTTACCCGTATTTTTGTTTTCTTTGATTTCAGTATCAAACGGGCCGTGACATGCTATAGCTTCCCTGTTGAATTTCTCTAGTGAAAGCTCTTCCAGCCCACTTTTTGGCTCGTACTTTTACTCCGACCCTTGTCGTTCAGCAGTTTGACGGATTCAGGTATACTTAGCACGGGTTTAAGTGTATTTCAGTCTCTGTCCATCGTTCGGTAGATTTAATCTTCATCGGCCTCTAGATTTATGCTGCTGCCGAACTTTGCGTAGAGCTGCGTCTTCAGATCGCTCATTCCGGCTTTCAGCTTGGCGCACTCTTCCTCCAGTGCGGCAACTTCCTTTTCAATGTCGCTTTTGGCCATTTCCAGGCGTTCCTGGTGTTTGAGCAAATCTTAGTGACCAGTTGGCGTTAAACACAGATTATGCGGTAAAACCGAACCTTTGCTTCATCGATGCTCAGATGAACGAAAACTTCGCCGACCGCGTACGGGACGGGAAGCGACTCGTCTTCAACCATCAGGAGCTCGGTGCTCGCGTCGTCCAAGTTTTGAATCTCACCCTGAAATGACAGAACCATGTTACCTCTGGGAGACCAACATTTTTAACTTTGTTCCTCAATCTGCATAACACTCAAAGACGTTACACTGAAATTACGAATGTCGGCGTTAAACGCACGACGGTTTTGCTCGTCCATACCTGCTTGGCCTTAATGTCATCTTTAAGTTCCTCCCATTTGGCGTTCAGTCGAGCAAACTTATTGATCTTCTGCTGGTCTTCATACTGAATGTACACGTCAGTGTCGTCCTGTAATATGTAACATGAATTAACGCGTTGAAAGCGGAAAATTATGAAATATTACCGGCTGAAAAGAGCCTTTCTTAGCTACGGAAGCCGCCATGGTATCGGTTTGACTTTTCACTAGAGGGTGGGTTGGGTTACAACAGCATAGAGGAAAAGGAGCGGCAACTCCGTTTGGAAAAAGTGACTACATGCGTGCAGCCAAAAATATAGTTCCAAATTCACCAATAGATGGCGCTGAAGTGCATTCTTGTGCATAAGCTATCGTGCGCTCTTATGGTGGCTTAGGGAAAACTTGAAAACTCTTGTTGTATTTACT